>CAUYRT010070818.1:0-48801 GCA_963574885.1 Lepilemur ruficaudatus
TTTTAGTTGGCCAATTAATTTCTTTCTATTTATAGTAGAGACGGGGTCTCGCTCTTGCTCAGGCTGGTCTCGAACTCCTGACCTTGAGCTATCCACCTGCCTCAGCCTCCCAGAGTGCTAGGATTACAGGCGTGAGCCACCGTGCCCGGCCAGAAGGCTTTTTTATATTTAAAAAAAATAGATAGCTAATTGTATTATCCAGAAAACACAATTCAAATCTGTTTGAGTATGACTTCACGATTCCTATCTCAATAATTGTTAGAACAAGGAGACAGAAAATAAGTAAAGATGTAGTAGGAACTGACCAACACCATCAGTCAAGTGGATCTGATCAAAAATGTTTGGAATACTTCCCATTAAAAAAGCAGAATACACATTTATTCAGCTGTACGTGGACCATTCACAAAGATAGGCCAGACATAGAGCCATAAGATAATTCTCAATAAAATTAAAAGGGTAGAAATCAGACAGAGTATGTTCTTTGACAACAGTGGAATTAAATTAGAAATGAATAACAAAAAAAAATGTGGAAATTACCAAATATGTGGAAAGAACAACACAATTCTAAACTATCCATGGAAAAAAAATTGCAAAGGAAATTAGAAAATATTTTAAACTGAATGAAAATGAAAACACATCATATCAAAATTTATGGCATACAATGTTCAGAGGGATATTTAGAGTTGTGTGCTTTATATAAGTATATAGATAGAAGTAAAATTTAAAATTAATGGTCTATATTTCCTATTTTAAAAAAGAAGAAAAGGAAAAGTAAAAAAAAATCATTTGAGTGAAAAGATTTTCATTGAAGAATTTGGGTTATGCCCCAGAAACAAAGGAAGAACAGGAACGAGAGCCTCTCCAGGACCGGGCCAGGAACAAGGATTCGAGTGTCGCCAGGCCTGCCTGCTTTCTCTCTCTGTCCCACTTATTCACCACTGCACGATGCCACTACTCTAAGCTTTGTCACATGGCAGCGGACAGGACACATTTTCACAGCTCCTGAACACAGAGGAAAGATACTTTTTCTCTCCCAACTTCTATTTAGAACATCTCAGAGAAGAACATTGGCCAACCTGGTCTAGACCTCTTTCTGCCCCCTGGCCAGGTCACTGCAACCACTGTGATCGGCCCAGTCTGGCTGGTTACTACCCATGACCAGGGAATCAGGTGTGGGATTGTGGGATTGGCTGCCCCCAGCAAAACCACAGGGCACTTGCCCCAAAGGAGCAGGGTGCAGGGCACAGCAGGAAAACCACAATCATTTCTGCCTCAAAATAGCTCTCTCAGCTACCTGCTACAAGAGAGCTATGTTTCCCATTTATAAATGAGAAAATAGAGTAAGATACAGATTAAGATACAGTGGAACTAGAATGGAGTCAAATCATATTTATGACATTCAAATGACATCATTTTTGAGGATTTTAATAAATATACCTTTCTTAGTAATCCACTACTGATATAGGTAGGTTCTCAGAAATTTGGTTTTAAAAAAAGCTGAGATTTTTGGACTTTCAAAATTGATTAATCAAATATCTGCTTTTGGAGGGGTCAGGGAAAAGAGGAGAAAACTTCCAATACATTTTTTTAACAGTCTGGGAACATGTCAGAATATCTCTAGCAACTTGGAACACAGATGTGAGATGGTGGTTTGAATATCTTTTGTCTCTATGCACGATGACTTCCCTTCTTTCAGGTTATATTTCCAGAAAACAGGGAAAATTCTATGCTTTCTACATTACCTGAAACTTCCAGGTAGAACTTGGGATCTGAGCTGAATATATCCCAGCTGAGCAGTTTACAATGAACTCTGATGTTGTAATTGGTTCTGTTGTTTTGTTTTGGTGAAAAAACTTACTTAGCTGAGTGCAGATCTCTGACAAATGATCAGTGGTTATTTGGAAGTGCCTAACGGTCTAGCATCTAAAACTTTGGGATTATGCATGACATTCAGTCAAATTTTTTTTAGTTAAGTGGGTGGTTTAATGGCATGGGTATAAACAGAGCCATCATTATAAGCCAGAACAAATATTTTATTTCATTTCTGGTTAGCTCTTGCAATCTAAACGAGACAAGGTTTTATGAGAGGAAAAGAATGCTGATAGGAGCTGAAGGCAAAGCTTACTCAAAAACACTTCAGGCTTTAGAAAATTTAATCAAATTAGCTGGATTATTAAACTTTATGCAAAAGTATAAAAGCAAATATTAAATGAAAGTGTCTTAACTAATTGGATGTAACCCAGATTGAAACCAAATTTTAAGGAGAGGCTTTGACTTGATGTAATTATAAACAGCCATTTAATCAAAGTATTAAAGATGCTTAATTCTGTAAATTTACATATACTTGAATCTTTAAATAAGAATAATACTACTTGTCTAGCCTGGGGTTCATAAATATTTTTCTCTCTAGCATAAATTAGAATAATTTGATGATATTTGGATCTTATGAATAATATAGAGACTAACATAATTTCATATTAAATCACATAATCCAGAGGCATTTGTACCCATTTCTCATAGGAAGGTAACAATACAAAATAACCTCTTAAGCAAATTTAAAACTGTTATTTTGGAAGCATATGGACATTCTGGTAGTGTCCCATGGCCAGATAACATACATGGGTCCAAGACACTAAATTTTGTTCTTTTATTTTATTAATAGAAAGGTCAGAACAAGAAGCAATATGGTTTAGGGGAAATAACACTGGACTAGTAGTAGTTAGGATGTCTAGACTTTCGTGCCCTCTTCCACAACCAAATAGCCAGGTGACCTTGAAAGAGCCACTTAACTTCTTTGGGGCTCAGTTATTTCTCTAACATAAGAAGGTTTGAGAGACGATCTACAAGTCCATTCCAGCTCTATAATTCCATACCTCTGCACATGTCCAGGTGATTAGCCCAGTACTTAGAGCACAGTAGATACATAATTCAAAAGATATTGCTACCTTTCCCCTCTTTTCTTTTTTTCCTTTCTTTCCTTTTTGTCTCAATCTTTTCCATGAATCCAATCACATTCTCAATACTTATTTATTTCTGTATCTCTATTACCGTAGCACAGAGATTGGCAAAAAATGCTGTCTATAAAAAAGGCGGTACCTGTCTTCAAGAAACTCAGTCTGATAAGACAAACATGTAAACAAATTGCATTTCTGTGACAGAAGTATAAAAATACATTAGTAATTTATTTTTCTCACAAAGATAGTACAGTAAAGAGAATGTTGAATTATTCTTTATCATAGGCCAAAGACATTTAATTAAGCAGGGAACATCTCAATATCTGAAATAGATTTTTTAAAATGGTTAGGAACTAGTCAGGCAATGGAGGAAACAGAATGCTCATTGGAGGCATGATGCAGTAGCACGCTCTGCTTAGGTGCAGATACAATTCTAGCTGTTATGAATTTTCCAACATCTTTGAAAGATTGACTTTCTCAGTCCATGAATATAGTATATTTCTCCATTTATTTAAGTCTTTTAAGAATTTCTTTTTTTATTGTTTTTCAAATAGTAGTTATGCACAACTTTTGCCACATTTGTTTCTAGGTATTTGTTGTTCTTTTAATGCTACTGTAATTGTTATTTTATTTTATTTCTAATTCATTGCTGGTATATAAAAATATATCCTGTTTTCTTATTTTATTTTGCATGTAACACACTTGCTAAAATCATTTATTAATTCTAATAATTGATCAGCAATTATTTTGGATTTTTTAAGTACAAGATTATGCTGTGTGTGAATAATGTTAAGTTTTCTTTCCTTTCCAAATATAATATTTTTTTCTTTTGCTTTATTGCACTGGCCAGGACCTGTAGTAAAATGTATAGTAAAATGATTTTGACCTATAATTTTTATTTTTCAATATTCTTTTAAAATTTTTATTATGAAAGTTATACTGGTCTAATAAATGAGCTGGGACATGTTTTTCCTATTTTATTCTCCAGAAAAGGTAACAAAATTTGCATTTTTCTTAGATGTTTTGTAAAATTCACGCAAATACTTTTTTTCAAGAATATTCAAAAGTCCTATTTTCTCTTGTGTCTGTTTTAATGTTATATTTTTCTAGGACTTGGCTAATTTTACCTACTTTTCACATTTATTGGCACAAAGTTGCATACATAGGAACTATAGAAATGTCACCTTTTCATTTCCAACATTAAGTTTTTCTACATTGCTCCTTTTTATTTTTTTCTTGATCAGTTGCATAAAGAGTTTATCAATTTTATTACTCTTTCCAAAGTATCACTTTTTGTTTTTGTTGAGACTATCTCATTTTTTAAAATCTGCCATTGATTTTTGTTTTTCTCTTTATGATTTATTTTTTTATTTTTTATTTTTTTATTTTTAATTTAGTTCCCAAAAAGTGGGGGAAGTTTTAACTCTTTATGATTTCTATCCTTCCTCTACTCTCTTCAGTATTTATTTGCCGTTTTTTTTTCTAATTTCTTGAGACAGACACTTAATTCATTGACTTTAGTCTTTCTTCTTTTCTGATATATGTATATAAAACTAAAAATTTCTCATTCATCATAGCTTTAGCTATTCTTTATGCCAAGAATTTTCACAGGTATTTATTAGCATTTTTGAATGTTTTCTAATTTTTTTGTAATTTATTCTTTAATTCATTGATTACTTAGAAGCATATTATGTATTTTGCAAATATTTGGGGGATTTTCAAGTTATTATTATTGATTTTTAATTCCACTGTGGTCGTTAAGCATACTCTATTTTATTTTAATATTTTTAAATGTGTTGGGACAAGCTTTCTTGCCTAGCACATATTGAATTTTGGTAAATTTTTCTGATCACAGAGGATTAAGCTAAAAATATCACGATTTAGAGTTATTTTTCTCCTCTTTCTTACTTTCTTTGAATAATTGAATATTTTAGTTATATACTCTCTACTTTTCTTTGTATTACCCTGAGGGATTAAAACATGAACTCTTGATTTATTAAAGCCTAATATAATGTAGTACTTATGCTTCTTCCAAGACAATGTAAGAACCTTAGAATACATAACTACATTTTACCATTCTTTAGATGTATATCACATTGTTGTCATGTGTTTTAACTCTATTTTAATTTCCAAAGATTGCATTATTATTGTTGCTATTTTAGCAGTAAATATTTCTTGAGGTTTTCTCACATATTTACCATTTTTTGTGCTCTTTACTTTTTCTTGCATCTTCAACCTTCTGTCCAGGACCATTTACCTTTTCTTACTAAAGAATATACTTTAGTATTTCTTTTTGTTTTTCTTTTACTTTTTTTTAAAGAGACAGGTTCTTGCTCTGTTGCCCAGATTGGAGTGCTGTGGCACCATCATAGCTCACTGCAGCCTCAAACTCCCGGTTTCAAGTGATCCTCACACCTCAGCCTCCCAAGTAGCTATGATTACAAGTGTGCATGGCCACATACAGCTAATTTTTAAATTTTTGAAGTGACAGTATCTCACTATGTTGCCCAGGCTGGTCTCAAACTCCTGGCCTCAAGCAATTATCCTGCCTCAGCCTCCCAAAGTGCTGGGATTATAGCCC
This sequence comes from Lepilemur ruficaudatus, assembly GCA_963574885.1. Classification (NCBI taxonomy): domain Eukaryota; kingdom Metazoa; phylum Chordata; class Mammalia; order Primates; family Lepilemuridae; genus Lepilemur; species Lepilemur ruficaudatus. The sequence continues at coordinate 5,536 of CAUYRT010070818.1, forward strand.
TGAGTCACCACTGCTGGCTAGTATTTCTTTTAGTATGGGTCTGCAAGTGATAAATTCTCTTAGTTTTTGGTTCTGTGAAATGGCTTTTATTTCACCTTAATTCATGAAGAATTTTTTTTTTTTTTTGAGACAGAGTCTCACTCTGTTGCCCGGGCTGGAGTGCCATGGTCTCAGCGTAGCTCACAGCAACATCAAACTCCTGGGCTCAAGTGATCCTACTGCCTCAGCCTCCCGAGTAGCTGGGACTACAGGCATGTGCCACTATGCCCAGCTAATATTTTGGAAGAAGAATCTTTTTATTGGAAATAGAATTTTAGATTGGCAGTTATTTTCTTTCAGCATTTTTTTCATTGGCTTCTAGTTTCCATTGCTTCTATTTAACTCATTATCTTTTTTTCGTTTATAAGTATTTAAAACGAAAAATTCCTCTCAACATAGCTTTAGCTGTATATTGTGAGTTTTGATGGTTAATCCTATTTTGATTCTTTTGGAGTGACAAAGATTTCTTTTTTCTGGCTACTTTTAGGCATTTATTTATCTTCATAGTTCAGCAGCTTTACCATAATGTTCTTATGTGTGATTTTGCTCTTATTTACTCTACTTCAGTTTCATAAAGCACCTTTAACCTCTGACTTAATTTCTTTAATACCTTTTGGAAAATTTGTAACTCCATTATCATTTTGAATACACTTCTGCCTTATTTTCTTCCTACTCTCCTTCAGGACTCGAATTATCCAGATGTTAGTTGTGTCTCGTACTACCCTCTAAATGAGAAGATAAAACTTCTCATTTTATCTATATTGTATCTTTTAAAAAATATTTTTTCTGATCCGTTAATCCTCTCTTCTGCTGGGTCTCATCTAATGGTTATCTCACTATTGAGTTCTTAATTTTACGTTTTTAGTTAGTTCTAGAATTTCCATTTGGTTGTCTGTTGAAATCATTAATATCTTGAACATAGTTAGCATAGTTACTTTAAAATCTGTCTTGTACCTCCATTTTCTGAATCCCTTTTGGGCATCTTCCATTATATGTTATTTCTTTGGGTTTTGATCATATTATCTTATTTATTATATGCGTTTTTCAACTGAGGGCCAGATATTGTATATAGAAAAATTTAAAATTAAAGTTAGTCCTATATTATCTTCCCTGAGAGAGCATTTACATCAATTTTGGCAAGTGATTAAGGTCTCTAACAATCTTGGATCACTTAAATCCAATTTTAGAAGTTAAGATTATTTCAAACTAGGTTTTAGTCCCTGCAAAAGCTTGCTTCATTTCCAGTTAATCACTACTCCTAAAGTGAGCCATTCAAGGTTTTAACCCAAAGCATGAGGATTCATTCTACCAATTCTGACCTTTCTTAATAGACCCTGGTCTCCAATATTTGGGGGAAAAACTGGAGCCTAAATTGACTGTGTTACCATCCAGAGAAGAATTAATTTTGTGTCTTCTGAGTCTCAGCTAGTACTACTAACTTGAGAACACTCTGTCCCATTAAGATCCCCAGCTTAATCTGAGAGTCTTGGGATCTGCGACTCAACTTTGTTGCATGTCTAAGGCTTAGTGTCCTTATCTTAGCTCTGGCATCCGCATTACAACTAGGGGAGCCCTGCCTGTTCACAAGGGTTTTCTCCTCAATGCTCCGGTTTTACTTCACAGATTATATTTGTATTTGCTTCTGTATGTTTTTGTGTGTTTGGCGCTACTAGAGATTTTCCTTTCTTCCTGTAAGTTCAGTGAAGCAAGAAGAATTTCTTAATACAGATTTATGCAGAATCTTCTTATCTTATGGTGGAAGGTTCAGAAGTGAATGTCCCTGCTTTCTTGTTTCCCAACTTATCATTCTGCAACTTTTTTAAGAAAGATAACATTCTCGGAATACTTAACATACTGAAATCAAGTTTAGGCTTAGAGCCCTTATGGGAAAATAACTATTGGTGAACAAAAACACACACTTCTGCTAACAATAAATGCATGTTTTTGAAACATTTTACAAGACAAATAAAAATATTAAAAATTCCTCCTCTCCTTCATTGTGTTCTAGGTGTTTTGTTGATGACTAATAAGTCTCAGATGAGTCAATGATATAACAGATTTTCACATGGGGATTAGTAGATAATCAAGACAACCTCTTATTTAAGAGTCAAATTCTGGCTTTAAAGGAAAGATTTGCACAATGGCAGTCATCTCAATGCTTCTATTCATAAGCTTTAGAACTGCCTAAGCACCTTACTAGCTGACTCAACATGAATGGGAGTTTTCAGTAGGTGTTTAGTGAATGTGAATGCTGGAGAACTATGGAACAAATTATGACTTTTTAAAGTTGCAGTGAAACATTTTGTTTCTTTTAAAGATTAAAATACATCCAGAGAGTTGGAGTATGTATGAAAAAAAAAGTGGGAAATATTTCAGTGTCCTGGCAGCACAGTTCGAAATGGCTTAGTTCTGCCTAATCATTCAGATTTTAACTGCAAAAATAGTACCACTGTGTGAAAAGTTATGGGTAAAGGTGGCATAGGTTAGTGGTTAAAAGTGCAAACTCTTATCAGACTAACCCTTAGGCTTAAATCGCAGCTCAACTGGTTTCTAACAGTTTCACTTTGGGTGAGTTTCTTACCTTCCTTGGGAAATCTTCCATTTTCTCAGTAAAATAATGGTAGTACTTACCTTGTAAGATAATGAGGCTTTCAGATATCACAAGTTCCTAAAATATACTAAGAATTCAGGAGGATTATCAAGGTATTTCTTCCTCACTATGTTTTTCTTGTCCAGGAAGAGTAATAGTGTTCTGAGGGGTGGTCCTTCAGCCAAGCTCCAAAATAGACCTCATGGCTTATGAGAGAATATGAAAAAACACAAGCTGGTGCTCCATCTGTGCTTTGTCTAAACTAAGGAAAGCCGAAGTAGCCCACAGAAATAATGAAGAACAAGTGGGATGTTTAAGAATCTTTGTCACAATCAGCTATGATATTTTTAGTCATATGATTAAGGAATTGTTTTAAAATGCACAATTCTAAATCTGACAGTATTAAACTCAAATGAATTATTGGTACTGTTGGAGAATATACATAACAAATTTTGAAGAGAAAAAAATGGCTATTAAAAAAGCAATTAAATGCTTGGGGTTGGGAAACAGAGGCAACTATAAAACTAGGCTCTGAGAATTTTATACTGAAATAATTAATATCTAAAATAATAGAAAGTATGCATAAGTTACAAGAAAATACACAAAGCAGCAATTTAGATATCTAGCCAGCTAACATATCCTGTTATACCTAAAAGGACAAGTTGCCTCTTAATTCATAGACACATTTGGAAGTGATTTGTTTCTTAATATTTAATATACGTTTAATTTTTTTATTTAAAAATAACATTTTGATGTAATGTTTAATAAATATTTACTGAGCATTTAACTACTGGCAAGTACTATGCTGGCTCAGCAAGTACAAAGAAGTGTAGGTCATGGTTTCTTGCCCTCAAGTGAAGACATACATTACAATATGATCTTAATTGACTATACAAAGCTGAAGGATCATACTGCCATGCAAGACACAGCATATATCAAATGTATAAAAACTGAGAAAGAAAAGATGTCCAAAAACCTCAAGGTAAAAGGACTTATACCATGTCGCTATTCAAAAGTATAAAGATCCCTCTGTGGTTTTTCTAATCCACTCTAGCAAAAATAATAGATTACATGTATTGATTTTTGCCTAGTATGTGGAACAGGCACTGTGTCAAATTCCTTAAATATCTTGTTTAATGTTTACAATAACCTTATAAAGTAGGCACTTTTAAAATCCCATTTTCTAGATAAAGGATTAGGAGATTGACTTGAGCTCATTCAGCCAGCAAGAGGCAGAGGTAAGTCCTGAATTTAGGCAGTTTAACCCAGGAAAAAGCACTTCACCATGCACTATACAGCTTCGTAAGCATCCACGCTTCGTGCACATTCAGTCCAAAGGGAACCCATCTCAGATAAACTGAAGTCAACACCTGTTGTCATGCTCTTTGTATTCTTACTTCATTCTCTTATGCTGCAACATGAGCTCGTTGTCTTTATTTATAAGTTGCCCCCAGACTTCTAGGTGCCTTTATTTCAAGGAGTGATTCCTGTCTTAGTATCTTCATCTGTCCTAACACATAATTCTAACATGCAATAAATGTCAATGCAGTTCTTACTACACGCCGAGCACTGAGAATACACTGCTGAATCTGTGAAGTGTCTATAGCCACCATGCTTACTCTGGTTGACTTAGTTAAGACACCAAAAACATGCATATTGAATTCCAGCTACATACACAGCATTGATTTTGACTCTGTGATGGATATAAGAAGTTTAGGACATAGTCCTTGTTCTCAACATTCAGCTACAGAGAGATAGAAGACAAATACAAGCAAGGTAAATAATTCAAGAGTTATATTTCTACACAAGAGAATGAAACAAAGCTCATCACAGGGGCTTATGTGATGACTAACTTGTTAAGATGTTAAGGGGAAAAGAGGCTCTGTAATAAAAAAATTGAAGATTCTAGATTATATATATTCAAGCAGGTTTCTTTAATGTATGATTTCTCACAGCATCTATCATGGCAAAATGTGCATTGTGAATTTCCAAGAGAATTTCATACTTTGCAGTGTTTTTCACATATTTTTTTTTAAAAATGCTATGGTCTAAGTGTCTGTGTCCCCCCAAAATCCATATGTTGGAATCATAAGCTCCAAGGTGATAGTATTAGGAAATAGGACCTTCTGGGAGATGATTAGGTCTTGAGGGCTCTGCTAATGTGCATAAGTGCCCTTATGAAATATGCCCAAGGGATCTCTTCTGCCCCTTCTATCATATGGACACAAGATGAAAGGGCCATTCTATGAACCAGGGAATGGGCCCTCACCTGACACCAAATCTGCTGGCGCCTTGATCTTGGACTTCCCAGCCTCCAGAACAGTGAGAAATAAATTGCTTGTTTATAAGCTACCCAGTCTAAGATATATTGTTACAGCAATTCCGATGGATTAAGACCAAAAATAGCTCACTTGTTTTATAAGATTTCATTGCTTCTGTGGAAAAAAAGTTGCCCTCTGTGGAAAAACTTCAAAGAACTAGTTGGGCAGTTGCATTAAATACATAACATGCATGCGGCAGCCTCAGCATCCCCACTTCATGGACCACAGTGTTCATGGCTGCTTTATACAAGAACGAGGACACAGTCTCACAATTCCCAACAAAGCACTCTACCTGGTCACTCCCAGTGGATTGAATATATGTGATGAAGCATTTTTGTCATCGCTAGATCCAGAAAACTAGTTGTGTGGGTTTAAGGAGGAAGAAACCACTGCGATCTGGAATGAACCAGCTTCAGGAAGGAGGTAAATGTTGAACTGAGCTTTGAAATGTGAGTAAGAAATTCCTTCACTATTTTTAAAACTTTAACTTTTGTTTTTAGCCTAGATAAAATTATTTGCTTACTCAGGCTTTTCTTAAGTTAGGTATTCAGGAGAAAGGAAGGTTAAGGGACAAAAATGGAAATAGATACACCACCAACTATAATTATGATTAGGTTGGACAGAATTACTAAATATAGTAATTCATACATCAAAGAACTTGTGAGAACGACTGAATAAGCACCTTTGGTGTGACCTGCGTTTCTTTAGACAGGCCTCCCCAGGATTTGGGTACTGGTAGGATAATAATAATGGTCACATCCCAAATTTCCTATCTCTTTCTTATCTGCATAGGGGACTGAAATCAGTCCCAGGGAAAATCAGCCCACTCATCCCTGTGCAATTATTTCTAGAGGTCCTGAAAGGGTATTTCCAACATTCTCATAAGCAATCTTATCATTTTCGAGTAGGTAACTTGCTACAGTCAAACACTGAGGGGAGAAGTCAGTGAAAGTGCTGATGTTCATGACAACAGTGCTGTTTCTTGGTGATTTTCAAATCGCAAACACTCAAGATGCCTACATGGCATGGCCTCCTCTGTAATTCTCTCTGTATTGCAAGAAATGAGAAGAATGTGTCTCTCCGTACTGTGTGCCAACAATTATCATGTTATAATGAAAACAGAGTTGTATCTCTGCTTTGTGCTCTTGGTATTCCAAAGTTACTTATGAAGATAATTCCTTCAGCTTCTTTTTGGAGCACTTTGCTGGAAATCAATTCTCCATTGATCACTCACTTTTCTGCATATCTTCTGAGCAAAGGCACTGGCTGCCTTTGCTCTGGATTATCTTTTTAAGGATGTTTGTATGGCCAACAGCCTTGGAAAATATTATGTTTCTCTATGGAGCAAATGAGAGATTTGTTTAGTGTCCTCTGTGGCAGAAGTCAGGAAGGCTTTCTGCCCATTATAAAAGATTTAGGTTCCCTAAGGTTGGGGTTCTTCTCCTGTAACAAACCCCACTGCACATGTGGACTTCACCTAGCCCTTTTGGCATCTCCCTGTGGGAATTACAGTAAAGGGAATCAGTTCAAACATGCTGGCTACTATGCTGTGAGTAATAAAGTCCTTTGTCTCTGACCCAGGAGTCTCATTTCTTCTGCCAGCATCCATGAAACTGTGACAAATTAACTTATTAGCTTGCAAGTAGGCTAAGACCTCAGATGCTTCACAGTTGTTGACACTCTTCTCACTACATAATTCAAACAGAAGTCCTTGGACAAGAACCACTGTTTAAGACAGACACTGTGCTGTCATTGGCTACTCTTCCTGGGCGGTCTCCAACTAGTCTAGCAGAGTGCAGGTACTGGGGCCTGCCATTTTTGCTCAGTGGGGGACTCAATCTCACAGATAATCTTTGCTCCAAAGCTCCCTGTTGGGTTGCCTGAGAGTTTGTCAGATCTGTAGGCTTTCCCGGCCCAATACAATTCCTCTGCCTTTTATATTTCACAAGTGTTACCCCCAAAAATTGCCTGTACTGCCAATATGCTTGTCTCCAAGCACAAACTCCAAAATGAAACTTTCTTCCTCCTCTGAAAGCACCCCATTTGAATCAATTCATATACATCAACATCTCATAGTCATATCTAGGTTCTCCCAACATTCCCAGACACATTAAATTCCCAGTTTAAGCCCCAGTTGGAAATTCCATTGACTAAAATATGCACAATATAGCTTTGTGTACTAAAAATCATTGTTAGGATCCATTAGGCTCATGAAACCCTCTTTTAAGATTCACATGTATAATGCATTTATGTAAGATTTGAAAACCAGTCTTAAATTTAGGTGTTTATATTAATAGTAAATTAGTATGTACTATATTTTAAATATAAGATGCCATTAATTGGAAGCATGCTATTAAGTATTTTTAAGAAAAGCAAAGAATGACCAATTAATCTATTACACAATTCTAAGATGCCATCTATTATAATGCAAATTCCAATTTCAGAGATATTAAAATGTGGAAAAATGTGTATCTTAGATTCAATTAAATGTTGTATTAGATGATCTTAGAGTTTTCCTAGACTCAGAGATTATTTGCATATTTCTAAAACTTCAAGCACATATTACTAAAGGAAGGATCTCCAATTCCAGAATGATTTTGCTTATCATGTGGTAATTCACAAACAGGTAATATTTAATTTAATTTAATTAATAACCAAATATTGGACAATAATCAAGTGATTTTTTTAAGTTTCAAGCTTAATAAGCATATAAATGTGGTTTACACTATGAAAGTGATATATAATAGAATATTTAACATTCTTTTTTGAAAAGTTTCATAATCTAAAAATTATTATAATTAAATCCATCTTCTGACTCATGAAGTATGCCATTTCTCATATTGGAATTGGAATGGAACTAAGATATTGTTGAGTCTCATTTTCTTATTTTTCAGAAGATCAGCATGAAACCCAGGGGTGGAGGTGTATTTCCTCATTGGTGGTTAATGATAGAGCAGAATCACAGCCTTGTGCCAATGAGCCCAGGGCACTCTCTACTACATCACCACGCCAGACTCCAGACTGTCACACCTGCATTGGACAAGACCTTCTAAGGCTGCTCCGAGAAAGAACATCTTCCTTCCTTAGCACACCCAAGAATTCATTGCCATAAGTAAAGTGTAAGCAAACAAAATAGCAAATAGCATAGGCCTAGATCTAAAAACAAAAACAAACAAACAAAAAACAGAGAGAATGATTTTCTTTTATTTATTTTTTCTTCTTTAACCATGACCCTTGTAGGAGATGGTTGGCATCTGCCAGCTCTGTGAAAGAGAAGAGACTGTTAGAGCTAGGGAATGCTAGAGCTGTGGACTGAGGGTATACAACAGCCTTCCTTCTTCTACAGCACGTCCCCAGGAAGACCCAACCATGATGGAGCCATTGTAAGGTCAGAGAGATGATGAGGGTCACAGAGCCAACTCTAATTCCCGTCTTCTACCCTAAAACTCATCATTCATGAGCACTTGGAAGTAGAAAATTTGGCTATTCCACAGGAATATCAAAGAAACTAAGGAAGTTTGGTGAAATATTGTTTTATCTTCAGGACAAATAGAAAAGAATATGTCAAAATTGTCTTTTAAAACACTTCTACTTCTCTCGCTTTATACTCAATTTAGACTAGTCTGGCAGCAGGAACCACCTACCAGCCTCCCATCCTCTCCTCTCTTAACTGGGGTCACTTGATCCCACAGGATGGTGGGGAATGCCACAAAGAGACCTAGCTGGCAGCCAACTTCTGGCTTTCCCTCTTTCTTAGAGCAGTATTCACAGCTTTAAAAGGAAATTTCATCACAAAGAAACATCAAGAACTAGACCTTACAGGATCAAAATGGCATTGGTTGAATTAAAAAGAGAAATTTACAGAACCGATAGAAGTGAAAAAGGTGAGATTGCCAAGATCATTAATAACAGACTGATTTCTTTTCCCACCTTTTCAATTCCTCCGTCTTGGACAGCAAAATGCTGGTTACTCAGTTCACTGACCCACAGAGAATACAGTTTTCATGACACAGCATCTAGCACACCATAGACATTTATCAAACATTTATCAAATGCCTATGATGGGCCAGGTACTCAACTATTTCTCATATACATTTTCTCATTTAATTTAATCCCTTAAACAACTTTGTGAAGTACTATCATTCCCACATCACAGATAAGGGAACAAGGTAGAAAATTGTAAGAAAACTGATTGAAATGCCCACACCTGGTAATCTCAGGTTACTACTCGTAATGCCCTTTTAAAAAAGCAGGTCAGTCAGTATGGCTTTCCTCATGCTTATGGGTAGAAAGGGGGGAAAAAAGATATATAGTCATGCCTCAATTATAAACCCTGTGCCTAAAATAAAAATTTCAAATGTATAGGCTTCTCACCAAATGTAGTCCATTTTAAACAGGATTTACTCTTGGCTATTCCAAAACCAAAGGATAATGTCATCCAAATTTGTAATGACTACAAATTAGTCTATTTTGCTGTATGTATGAGAAGGTTCGTGAGCACTTGGAAACAGAAATGCTGTTTTTCCCTTCCTAATTTCTCCAATAATTGGAATAGCCTGCAGATCAGAGATCAAAATATCAAAATATGATGAATGTGGCAGGGAAGTGTGACAACCATAGTCTTCTTAATGCCCCATCTCAGAATTGGATTGAGCGTCCAAGTTTCAGCCCGAACCCCAACTTCTGACCTGCGAGGGCAGAATCTGCTGTCATCCGGTTGATGGCACAGAGGACAGAGTACTGCTGCTAACCAGGCAAATCCCAAAGACAAAAGAAAGCAGAAAGGAGATGTATGCTCAGTTCCTCAGCCCAACCTCAGCAATAAGCACAGGCACTCCTCCTCCTCTAGGGTGAGGGAGACAGGGCAGTGTGATACACTAATTCCTGTCCCTCCTTGTGAAACTGTCAAATCTAAGGAAGGAAATATCACCAGCCCATCCCACACATACATACATTCTGTGTGACCAGACTATGATATACTCCGTTCTCTTCATTTTAGACATATGGTCCTCAGGCCCTTCACTACATGATCATTTATTTGTCATAGTCAGTAGGGAATAGGAAGTAAAATGACATAGTCCTGCTGGGGATAAAGTCAAGGTTTTAAAAAGGAAAACGTCATTGTCACTTGTGTTATGTGTATAACATAGACAAATATATGTATAGATATGCAAATTACATAGCTAGAGAGGAAAAAGGATATGCCCAGCAGTGATTCAAGATTAAATGAATTAATAACCACCGGTTTTATTTACATCTCAGAATAAAGGAAAACCACAGGCTGACTTCCTGCACCACAGTGGTGACACAGCAGGCACACAGGGCACATGTGCACAGGTGGGGAGAAGGAGCAGGCCCGAAAAGGGGTGGGAGGGATGAAGCAGGGTCTGTGTTTGATTATACCAGGCCCCATTTTTTCCTGAAAGAGGAGAGGGGAAAAAGTCAAAATTAAAAATAACTTAGTTGTCCCACAAAGCCTCTTCTTATTCCCTCCCCGCTCTGGGAAATTAGGCTAAGTGCTCAGGTGACAACTGCAGCCGAGGACCCACAGTGAAAATGTCAGCTCTTCCACTGCTATGGGGGGTGTAGGTCTAGGGGTTAATCTCTCAGATTTGGAATCATCACTACCAAGTCCATTGCTAAAGACCATGAGAATTTCATAATACAGTATTGGATGCATCACTTCTGTTGCTCCTTAGTTCCTTAGCAATAAAATCAAGATATTTAATTGTGCAGCTTTGACCCTTTAGTAACTTACAAAAACACTGGCTGTGCTCCCACCTGACCACCAAAGCCATCTAGACCAGCCTCCAACCTTCATCTCGGGCGTATTGTATCAGAGGTACATGTAGAACTCTCTTTCTTGAGCCATTTCTCTTAGCTCAAGCTTCTCCATAGAAATGAAGCACCACACTACATAAATATTAATTGAAAGCCTAGTGGCTGGTATTGCACCATGCTAGGCAGAGTGAAGAACAAACTAAACAGGGTCTCTGCCCTCACGGCATGCACAGCATAAAAGACCTTTCTGACTTTCATCTGTCCAGATCTCATCCATTCTTAAGGGTTCCATCCCCAAGCCACCACATTCCACAGAGACCTCTTACCTTTGATTCCAGGACAATCAAGTCCCTTCACTCACAGCACTTCATATATTCTAAGTTCTTAAACCACCTAATGGCTTCAGGTCTCTTCGAAGCAAAACACCCATCAAGAAAGAGATCGTGGGGCCTGAATAATCCTTGATCCTCCTTCTCTTACTGTCAGTATTTTAACCTGGGTTATAATTTATGTGCCTATACATGGCTTTGGGGATGGGGAGGGGGAGGTCTAAGCATCCTCTGAAATTATGTCAAAATTATGCCAAATTTGGATGTATACGCTGTTTCCTGAGAAAGGATGCAAAGGTTTCATCAGATTCTCCAAGGAATACTGGAACCAAAAAAGTTAGTATCTTCTGCTTTACTAAATTTGAAGCACTTTTGTCACTTTCTCAGTCATTGCAGTGAGCCTCAGCTCATTTTACTCAGCTCTACTTTCTAACAACAAAGAACGTGATTTCCAGCAATATGTCTCTTTTTTTATTCACTTCTATTAAAAAATTTAAATGTAAAGTACATTGGAGGTTATGAGAGAAATCTTTACTTATTTTAATATGTAAATTGCCCAAGGGCTTAAACTAGCTTGGTGTCATTTTACACCATATAGTGGAGGAGAAAGTTGGGCACCTAAATAGAATGAGTGGTAATTAATTCTCACAAGTTACAGTGAGAATTGTAGCCATTAGTGCCTAACACTGAAGCTGAAAATTTTGAAATATGTGTTTAATAGAACTGCCTTGTCACTCTACATTTTTGTTATTCGATACTTATAGTACTTTAAGACCATTAAAAAGAGGCTCAAATTTTCAAAATGAGATGTATAAAAAAAAAAAAGACCCAAAAAACCAAATTCTTAATCTTACAGTTAAACATTCCTAAATACCTTTTATACTCTAGTTAGCTTTTGGAATACTAGAAACAGCTGCAGCAGCATTTCTGGGGGAAGCCTTCAAAAAATATTTAAAACAATAAATAAATACTTTTTCCCTTAGGTCATCATAGTTATAAAATCCTAGGTAAAGAAGGGGAAAAAAATAAAGGAAAAAAACTCACTTCATTTTATGATTGCCTCTTGGGCATTTTCTATTTTGTGTGTAATCAGAGTGTATAAGGAGAAATAATACATTTTGAAAGTTAAATAAGATCTTTGTAATCCAAACCCACACAGGAGAAAGGATGCCTGTAGCTTTAAATAGAGAAAAGAAATGATTTCAAAATCAAACTGCTAAAGGAAAAACACAGCAGAAACAGTGCATAATAATAACAGTTTAGTGTGCTTAAATAAGTGTAATGTAAATTTAAAAATTAGATGTAATAAACATTTTCATGTTAATCCTTATGACCTGCTTCAATATCAGCACATGGCATTATTGCTGTTTTCATTGTAAAGACGAAATGAAATGGAAAATAACACACCCAAGATAGAGAGCACACTAATAGCAGAAGAAAAAATAGAGCCAAGGGATAAATACACATTTACTTCACAGACATACTGGTGCAAATTCCCTTGGAAACACAAAATGCCATAATAATAGATATTTTTGAGGTGAGCACTATTAAGAAAAGCCAGTGGAATGTTTTGCTTTATAATCTTTAAAATTTTGGAATAAGAAAGAAGATAGCTCCTGGGATTTTGTAGTCCAAAGCACTGTAAAGCATCATGACAACCAAAAACCCAAACACTAAGACAGAGTTTTTTGTAAAATTAAAGGTATACTAACATATTAACATGCCCAAATAAGGCACCACTGCAGACCACACAGTATTCCTAATAAGAAACGGGAAAACTAACATGCTCCAATTTTTACACTGTATGATTTCTGGGTTTGCTTACATTTTTAATCCCCATTTCCTATGTGATCACTATTTATTCCATATCTTTCAATTTTTGGTGTTTTCTAAATGAAAAACAGTGCGGTTCAGGAATAAGACAGAAAGTTGACACTGTGCAGCACCTCTCACATAATGGTTTCCAAAAAAGATCTGCTAAATGATATAAATTCAGCGAAACAGAGGTGTTTAAATAGACTAGCTCACTGAATCTGTTCGCCGGTTCCTTTAAAGGAAAGAGGAGGATGGCTAAGAAAAACAGCTCTCTTTCGCTTTCTCTTCCTTTTTCCGGCCATTTATTTTTATGGCTGCATCAATTGTGCACATCAGGGCTTATAAAGCACTGTAAGAAAATTGTCAATCATACGCTAAAGGGAGCAGAGGTTTAAAGGTAATATTTGAGAAGGGAAACCAAGAGGTGAAGTTGAGAATTACAGAAACCAGACAACCTCATATAATAAATTACCAGGAAGAGCCAAGCGTAACAGAAAGAACAGGAGGAAGATGACAGGGAGGAGAGATTACATAAAATACTAATGTGCCCCCAGGGTTCTGGAACTAAATGGTGAAGGGTATGTTTAGATAAGCTAGAGAGAGTTCATTGTAAATTTGAAGTTCAGAGTATAACATGACAAGAATAAAGAGATAAGTGCCTGAGTACCTAAATTGATGACAAACGCATTCCCGGGCAATCGCACAGGGGTGTGGTGGATACTCTGATTGCCAGTGGCTCTCAAGAGGCCTGAAAGACTTAATATGTTGCGCAGGGGGGAGGTATGCTATGGACCTGAGTTATCTCTAGGCAGTGCCATTAACACAGGCCCGGTCACTGTAATTCCTTGACGCTCTCTCTTACCCATGCCGTAGCTGTTTCCAGGTTCATAATTACCTCCATCTCCCTCAATTTACCTCTTCTGCCACTTAACTGCTTCAAGTCTTTGCGGAGTAATTATTAAATCCCTATCCCAAAACTGCTAAATGATCCCCCAGGAACTAAGAAAGTTATTTCCTTTATGAGGCAAACAATGCCACCCATAGAGACAGACTCAGGAGAGACCCAATGGACAGCTTGACAATCATCCACAGGTACATTCATTCATTCAATCAGTGAATAAAGATTTATTGAGCATGATCTATATATTTGGCTTTGAGACACTGGGAAATGGAGAGTTAAAACGTCCTTGGAGTCTGAAGCAATAGGATTGCTTGAGTCCAGGAGTTCAAGTCCAGCCTGGGCTACATAATGATAAACTATCTCTAAAAAGAAAAAAAAAAAAAAAAGCAAGCGACTCAAGACTCTTTTCTCAAGGAGCTCACCACATAAAGGGGAGAGAAGAGAAGCTCGCCAACGACAATATGTACAATACGTGAAACAAACATTACGTGAATCACTACTAGCTGGGTAGAGATCCAGACGTTTTGGAAACACTGATAAGACTATAAAAAGAATCAGAACAGGCAGGAAAAGGAATGTGTTATAGATGATTGGATGATTCTTAAAGGATAGATAGAAATTTTCCAGGGTGATAAATAGATGAAAGGCATCCCAAACAGAGACTACACAATTTTAGTTATAATGAAAGAGTAAATTATCATTGCCAAATATTACATAAAAGAAAGTTATTGTCCCATCATTTCTTCAAAGGTGTTCACCTTATTCGTTTAGCTTCTGGTTTTATAGGATTTTAAACTTTGATCATGAACATTTATTGACACCACAGGGTGGATGTGGCTGTTTCGCTGACCCCAAGCGTCACTCTAACCAGACCGCCTTATCAGTGTCCCCAGGCTCCATCACTTCCTCCAGCTGACAGTGTGGCACCATGACCTCAGACCCCACCTGCCTTATGGACACTGTCTTTGCTCTCCTCTCTTTCCCTGTGTTGTTCCAGTGCAATAGCTCTGATGTCACTCTTTTCTGTTCCTCATGGCTAAAAGGAAAGAAAAGTAGAAGATGGCTTCACCTCTGGGTCCTTCATAATTATTTAGCTGACATAACAGTGGATTTAAGCTCTCTAGTTAGTACATTCTTATCCCCTTGGGTCACCCACCCTGATCAAATTTTAAAGACTTTCCTGGATCCTGTTCCTTCAATCTTTTATCCCACCCTGCACATGACAGGTGATAGGTAGGAGGGCCCAGGTTCCTGTAAACATCGCCCCTAAATTTTGTGGGGGAGATAAAAGACTCTCAATAAGTTTTCATGGTCACAACCACTCAGGGCACATGAGTAATAACAGATGACTGTAGCTGTAACATGAAGGTTACAAATAATGCCCAACTACTATTCCATTGTCTCCCACTCAAGAAAGTGTATTTAAAAGAGTGTAAATTAAGGTGACTTTTATATGATAATCTTGACTCCACCATAATTAATTTATAATTAATGTACTCAAACACACCAGCATTTTAAATATTAATAACATTACTCATTATTAGAGCCATCTTTCCAATGGTTATTCCATGCCGGTCTGCCTGACACCATAGCCAGATGCTGGTTTGTCCGGCCTTGTTTGCTGCTTCTAATCAAAATACCGTATCTGCCTGGTACATTGAATAGCAAGCACCACATGCTTTATGTCGTGTTCATATTGAATGAAAGAAGCAGAGTGAGAGAACGAGAGAGCGGGCAGAGATGAAGCTGAAAACTCTTAACCATTTCCTCCTTTTATTGAAGAAGGGACGTGAGAAGGAGGTGGTTGGAGAGGGGGAGGAAGGGGTTTTACAAATATTCAGCACTTTAATTCTCAAAACCACTGTATGAAATAGGTGCTGTTGTTTTCCCACCTTACAGGCTTGTGAGAGGTTAGTAACTTGCCTAAGAGAACAGAGATAGGGCACAGCCTTGAATTCTAACCTTTCTGGCTCCAAGCGCCATTCCCCTGCAAGCTGGCCTCTGGGAGAACAATTTTCCTCATAAGAGTTTCCCTCTAGACTCCAGTCTATCGTGCTATTTTATTCTTAAATGCCTCTACCTTCCCCTGGAAGGAATCCTAAGGGAGGAAGTCAACTCATTTCCCGTTATTCTTTCACTTTTCAACTGCTCTTAACTTCACCCAAATCAATAGACTCATATCCTTCCACTACAGCTTTTCACCTTCTGACAAGTTCCGAAAAGGCTGAAGCTCCCTTCATCAACCTTAATAAGTAAGTAGTTAGAAATTTAGGCAGGTTTATGTTTTTGTAAAACCTACTAGATGGATTTGTTTTATTAAAATAATCAGTATACACAAATTTTTCAGTTGAAAAATTTAAAGTCTATTGCTTTTTTATTCCAATTGTTATACTACTACTACAGTAAGAAAATAATAGACTCCAAACATTCATTTTTTTACTTATGAATTAGAGCTAGTTCAACTTCTAAAGTCTTCACATATTTCTGCTTCAAATAGCTTTGGTAAATAAAATAACCAAATAAAGCTTTAGTAGGCTTATATTGCCAAACAAATAAAACTGTAATAAAAATAAGCCTTCTATAAATATATAGTATGATTTTATTCTAAAACAATGAAATGTCCATCTCTTACTGAGTTGTGACAAATAGATATTTTTATCATGATTGTGTGGCAGTAAAGGTAAAACATATGGACTCTGGAGTCAGAATGTAAAAATTTGAAAACTGACTCTGCACATTTTTTAACTGCATTTCTTTAGGAAAGTTACTTGACTTCTCTGATCATCAGTTAGATAAGCAAATGTTTAGTACAGTGTCTGATATATGCCCAACAAGACTAGCTGCTATTAACCTGAAGGGAGTAATTACTACAAGCAACACCTCTAATTTAATTGGGAATTCTTGTAAAGAGAAAATAGTTCATTGACAAATTGCCTCCAAATGTAATGAAATTTTAATAATACTAAATTTAACAATTTATGAAGATGATATAGTGCATTTCAGAGACATTTAATTAAACATTTATCATTTCAAACTTGCAGCTTTTTTTTTAGTTTTCTGAGCCAATTTTTTTTTCTTTCTGATCTCACATTTTTTATTGGCCTTTGACAACTTCATAAGCCCTAAACACGTGTCTTTAGAACTTGGTGGAAAATGACCTTGGCCAAGGTATATGAAACAGCTATGAACTCTAACCTTTCTGGGCCCAAATATTACTCCTATGGTAGTCTGCCTCCTGGAGAATGTTCTTCCTCAGCGAGAGTTTGGAAAGGTTTCCTTCCGGACATTTTGGAAAGGTTACTGAAGAGCAATTCAAAGAGGAGACTAAAGCAAAATCCCAGCTATCATTGATGAACCAAAATTCTTAAATTACTTTTGGCTAAGTTCAGAGTTTGTACCAAAACCTGGGCCAACACTGACCCTGCAATTTGGCACAAAGAGGAGAAATAGTGATTTAGTAGAAGGTTGAAATTGGCATCAATCCAGGAAGTAATATCCTTTTGAGTAGAATGAGATTACGCCTTGAGCAACATGTGGGTATGGAGTCATTTAATTCCAACATGTACAATCTTTTGTGCTTGGAGAATAAAATCAAGTTTTTATCTCAATATATAAAATGGACCAGCTATTATGTAATATTTCAAAGGGCTTGGATTTCAAGACCTGTTATTTAGAAAAACCTGTAAGAAGAAGATGAGAATTGTATGATGTTGTTTTTAAATTCTAAGGCAGTGGTTCTCAAAGTGTGGCATACTTTTTGCCATGAGGTCACTTTGCATGTGTGAACATAGGGGCAAAAATATTTCAAAATAATACTAGGACACTTATTTACCCTTTTCACTGTGGTTACATTTGCATTTTGAAAATTGCATTGCAAAAGCAATGGCTGGTATCCTAGCACAAACCAAGGCAGTAGCCCTACACTAACCAACAGTGACTGTATTCATCACAACTCAATCAGAAGGAAAAAGAAAAATGTAAGAAAAACCAATTTTACTCAAGAATGTCTTTGATGGGCTAGCTGGTGGCTCATACCAGTAATTCTGGCACTTTGGGAGTCCAAGGCAGGAGGATCACTTGAAGCCAAAGTTCAAGACCAGCCTAAGCAATATAGGAAGACCTCATCTCTACAAAAAATAGATTAGCCAAGCATGGTAGCATGCACCTTGAGCCCAGGAGTTCAAGGTTGCAGTGAGCTATGATTGCATCAGTGCACTCCAGCATAGGCAAAAAAACAAGACCTTGTCTCTAAAAAATAATAAGAAAAAGAAAAAAAGAAAAAGAATATCCTTAACGAAGCAGTAAAATGTTTAATCTTATTAAATATCAGTCAATCCTTTTGTGCATCTTTTAAATATTATGTATAATGTAATGGGAAATATGTATAAGTGTAATGGTTATCTCGAGAAAAAGTCCATACTTGAGTTACAAACAACTAGCCATTTTTTTTTTTTCATGGAACACCATTTTTGCTTAAAAGAACAACTGGCAACAAACTGTGGTGTTCATAGATGAGAATTTGGCAAGCATTTTTGCAAAAAATGGATGCAGGAAAACTATTACTTCAAGGAAAACAATGAAAAAGTTTAATAAATTTCAAGCTTCTCAAGCTAAAATTAGAATTTCGGAAAATTTGTATCTGCCACCATGAGCGTGGCCTCTTCTCAATACTCAAAGACTATTCTGGTGAGATTGGTGGTGATATTAATGAATATGGTATTTTGACATTGCATAACAAAATGAGTCAACATTTGGAAGATCTGTATAATTTTGTGAACCATTATTTTGCAAATGACAAATACATGATATTATGCATCTATTCAAAATGAAAACTAGACCAATGAATATTAATGTAACAGAGTATGAAAGTTCATTGATCTGATCTAAGTTATACACTGTAACTAACTTCTAAAAAAATCATCATTTGTGAAATTTTCATAGAGTAACAAAGAATAATATCCTCAATTATCTGAAAAGGCTATTAAAATACTCTCCACTTTTCATTTCCATGCCTCCATGAGGCCATATTTTCATATACTTCGTATACTTCAATTAAAACAATGTATCACAATAGGTATAATGCAGAAGCAGATAGGAGAATCTAGGTATCTTTTATTAATCCAGATATTTAAAACATTTGCAGATATGTTTCAAATGCCACTCTTCTCACTTTTTTTTCTTTTAGAAAATGGAATTACTTTTTATAAAAAATATGTCATTTATGTTAACATGTAATGGGTTTTTATTTAAATAAATTAGTAAGTAAATATCTTAAGATTTTCTTAGTTTTAATTTCTAATATGGAATATTGATAGGTTTAATCTACATAAACAAAAGTTCCTTGGTCCTCAAGTTTACAAGTGAAAAAGAGCCTTATGACTAAACTCTGGAGAATCGCTGCCCTACAATTACATGTGTTCTAAGCCAGTAGTCATTGTGACATCAGCATCAGGCCAGTGACTGCCTTCAGGATTCAATGGCCAGTGTTGCAGGGCTCTCTAGTTGGGCTGCCCTGTAGGAAGCTAACCACCTAAGAGTGCCTACTGTTGCTGTTGATGTTCTTCATAGGGCATTCTATGATGTTATCAGGAAAGACATCCAGCAAATAGTAAGAGAAAGACCATTTCATTTTGACATTATTTCTTCCTGTGATTCTAGTTATGTTTTCCAACACCTTGCCTCTTGTTTCACCATAAAAGATGTACAAACTTCACACCAAAAGGGTAAAAGCTGCTGCTGGGCAGATGTGGACTTCAAATCTCTCCAAGATCAGACACTCTCTTAAAAATGTTTACCATAAATGTAAGATCTGGCACCCACATCCATCCTATGACTGTGATCAAGATGACATCAGTTCCGATGAAGAAATGAATCTTACAATAATGCTTCAAGATGTTAACACTGCCCAAATTAAACTCCTCAGCCTAATGACTGACCTTGTGGGTGCAATATCAAAAATCCAGGAAAAAATTGACCATTATCAGAAGCAGATGGAAGTACTGGAAACCAGAATGAATGTTAAGGAAGACAAACAATCCACAGCAACTAAAGATATGCTCTCTATGAAAGAGAACATTAAGGCTTTAATGAAGAAGGTAACAGAACCGGAAATCCAGAATTCTTGCTCCAGCATACATTGTTTAGAAGTTCTAGACAGAGAAAAGGGTAAAGAAATCATAGAATTGCTTCACAAACTTACACAACCAGAAACTCTAAAGAACACATCAGCCTCTACAGACTCTGAAATCCCTTCAGCAGCACCAGAGAAAATGCCCAGTTATCCAAAGCCCACTTATCACCTTGAGGAAAAAACAATTTCTCCCAAAAGTAAAACTCTAGAGAAAAATAACCATCAAAATGTATCAAGAAGGTTTAAAAAGGCAAAGTCAAATATTTACATTTATCCAGACTTTGGTACATGGATCAAGCTAACTTTTGTTCATGGAGGGAAGTGGACCTTTTTCCTCAGTGCCACCAAGTTAGAAGAATTCATCCAGTGGCTTCTTTCAAGACCACCCATTTTTCCTGAGGAGCCACAGTCCATAACCCAGAGACCTTGCCCATTCACTGGACCTATTGTAAGCTTGACCACAATCTGTCTCTCTGTTTTCAACTATATTTACTGCCTTTTTGGTTTTGCAAAAGAAGAAATAACTCGACTCTAGAGTTATTTTCTGCTTTGCTTGGTATAAAATAAATGTAACCTGGTTGCTCCAAGCATTCATACATCTCTGTGGTGGCTGTGAACTCCTTGCTAGTTTGCTGACTGTGGGCCCACTAGCTGCAAAGTTTCTATGCATCTACAGTGAGTGAAGGCATGTGATCTCATTGGAGTACTGTGGTCCATTTTCTGTCAACATTCTTGTCTTCTCAAAGGCAATTCATGAGGACTCATCCTGTGTCCATTTTCACAGATAATTTAAAGCAAAGAATGAAGGGGTCAAGGGAAATGTGAAACACATTTGGTAGCCTCCAGGTCAGTTTTCTAGACACTTTTATCCTAGTGGTCTTTGTAGATAAGGTTTGTGATACCAGAAACATAACTCTACTGACAAAATTTTAAACAGCATAGAGTGAAAAGATACCCACTGTAAAAGCTACTAAAGTTAGCATTATAAAAATGAAACAGATTAAAATAACAAGTTATTGTAAAGAAAATATTAATTCCAAAATATAAGCTTTTTCTTTTGACATCAGATTCATTTCTATCAAACAATTAGATAAGAAGGGAAAAGACTGAATATGGTACCAGGTAATTTGTACATTTTCATGTAAAAAAGGAGACAAATACTATGTCCTGTAGGTTTGATACAGAAGAAAAGAGAATAACTATTTGTGAACTAATTTAAATCTCAACACTATAATACCATAAACTCTTATATGACAAGGTTTTTTTTGTATATACCATATATCCAGGGTAAGCTTCATTTTTAGACATAATACGTGGTTGTCATTGTAATGCAACTTTTCTAAACGTCCTACAGACTACCTGCAAAACCTAACCCTAACCCTAACCCTAACCCTGCAAAATAATATTTTCTTCACCATTTAACTCACGGAATGAAATCTAACAATAGTCATTCCTCTGGGGTCATATGCTATTAAACTACAAATATTCTTGGTAAATTTACTACTTTTAATTATTCTCAGTTAATAGTTTGAAAGGGAGGGTGGGGGTGGGGACTCACACCTGTAATCCTAGCACTTTGGGAGGCCAAGGTGGGATGATTTCTTGAGGCCAGGAGTTTGAGACCAGCCTGAGCAACAGCGAGACCCTGTCTCTAAAAAAAAAAAAAAAAATAGAAGAATTAGCCAGGTGTGATGGTGATTGCCCAGCTGCTTGGGAGGCTGTGGCAGGAAGATTGTTTAAGCCCAGGAGTTTGAGGATGCAGTGAGCTACAATGACATCACTGCACTCTAGCCAGGGTGATAGAGTGAGACCATGTCTCAATATATATATATAAATAAATAATAAATAAATAAAAATAAAAAATAATAAATTTGAAAGGGGGGCTTTGGCAGCTAGCTAAGAACAACCCAGTTTCAAAGAGGAAAAATGGTATAAGGTGGGTATAGTGAAAACTAAGAAGTACGACCATAAGACACAATTTTGTCTGATGCCAATCTGGAGTAATTATACATCACGATTTTTTTCATTATGAATGCATTTTATTTGATCCTTCTTTACAAATAACATGTATACTCTACCTTTTGAAATGTCAATATGCAAAATACCTAATAAAAGGAAAGATATATATTAAATGGGATTTGATTAAAAATGAGATAACTGCACTTACAATGTAAAGTATTGTTCCGGCAAAGGCACTAGCAATCTCTATGGGTTTATTCACCACCAGAGATGTCCGTAAGGAACAGCCAGAGCTCTAGTTCAGCACGCTGAGTGTGATCCTCACATCAGCAGAGTCACTAGGGAAGGCAGATCATGACGTAGGCAAATAGCATCACAAATGGCTTCCAGAAGAGAAAAAAGAAACTCGCCGGTATATGCCTGGGTCATCTGACCCTCTCTATATTAGTGCCTACTTTCACTTTCTCTCCATCAAATATCCCCTTAGACAACACTTAATGTTTCTAAAGAGGCAAATATAATAGTTTAGGGAAAGAGCATAGGCTTGGGGATCCAAAGAACTAAGCTCTGAACAGTTCTAAATCCTACACTTACTAGTGCTATTATTTCATGTCAACTAGGTTTGCTCTCTTGGCAGTAGAAAGGGAATCATTGGCCTGGCATGGTAGCTCACACCTGTAATCCTAGTACTTTGGATGGCTAAGGTGGGAGGATTGCTTAAGGCCAGGAGTTCAAGACCAGCCTGAACAACAGTGAGACCCCTCCCCCATCTCTACAGGAAATAGAAAAATTAGCCAGGTATGGTGGCATGCACCTTGTAGTTCCAGCTTCTAGGGAGGCTGAGGCAGGAGAATTGCTAGAACCCAGGAGTTTGAAGTTGCAAGGAGCTATGATGATGTCACTGCCCTCTAGCCCTGGCTACAGAGCAAGACCCAGTCTCAAAAAAATCTCAAAAAAAAAAAAAATAAAAAAGCAATCATTATATCAATTTAGTAAATATTTTTTTCACTAAATATTAGTGTTCACTAATAGCAAGGAATTGTGGACAATAAAGAAAAAAGTAGGAGACATTCCTTGTACTGTAAAAAATAACATTGAATGGGATAGATAAATATATACACTAATAGCTCACATGCATGATAGATGGGGATGGGCGGCAAAGAGCAACATCAAAGATCTCTGGGATCAGAGAAGAAAGAGGGGAGATGAGCCCTGGAGTAAGGAGGTAAGGTAGGGAGGAAGTGGGGAGGGCAATGTAGCAGGAAGAAGGAAAAACAAGAGCACAGGAGTCGGGACTGGCAGGGAACACAGGACATAAAAGCCACCAAGCATTATGTCATTGTAAAGTACTGACAGGCCCTTTTTTCAGCCCTTTATGGATCTCATTTTTCTTTTCAGGGATTCCCACCATGTTCATTTTAGCCCATTTTTTACCTACATAAAAATGTTAGAAGGGGAGAAAGTGACTCTACATGATTTTCTCAGAATCTCAAACTTTCCCTAGAGATGATTCTGTTCATCCTGTTAATGAATTAAGTTCCCTGTGAGGAAAGGGGAGATTTTGCTCCTGAGTCAATTATTTATCATCACCTGGGCAAGATCTCACCCGACTTGTTAAAATTATAACTCAGCTTATAACTGCATGTGAGCAAATAACTTTTCCCCAGTCCTGGCTTTCAAATTCACCTGCTCTCTCCAGCTCACTTCCATCCCTCCCGGCTCAAAGGAGATGCTGTGTCTCTTGCCCATTCCTCCCTGGACACTTACGGGGTCTTCATCAGTCATTTCCTTTCTTTCCTTCATCTTAATCACCACCAATCTATCAGTTCTCTGTACTCAGCTTGCAAAAGTACTCACTTGGTTGCCTCGTCCCTGTGTTCCCCTCTTCTCCTGCCAGTTTCCCGCCACCTTTTTGAATGAAAGGCTCACTTTCTCTGTCCCCACCTTCCTGCTCCCATTCTCTCCACAGCTCATAGGAGCTTATCTTCCATAGCAATGCTTTCTCTCCTGGTTCTCTTCCCATCACTCTGGCAGATCCTTCTCAGTCTTCTTAGATGATTCCTCAGCCACTCACCATTCCCTTAAAATAAGGATTCTTCACTTATAACGATTCCCAAATGGAGGAATTCCTAATCCAGCCTCTCTTGGGACTTCCTGGGCTTTTGTTCGAAGTTACTACTTATCTTCTGCACTTGCATGTCTACAAAATAAAGGACATACAAATATAATTAGGTAAGTGTCTATGATGTATATAAATCAAATATGAAAACCATTGTGCATTGACTAAAACGTCTTAAACCGTTGTGGCTATTAAACACATTTATTGGGGAGAAAAGAACATTCAAAGAAGACTGGCTTTTGGAACAGCTATTTACTAAACATCTATTATGTATCAGGCACTATGCTAGTTGGTGTACAATGATGGCCCTCAAAACTATGTGATTTTGGCAAATTCCTTAAGCCTGTATTCAGTTTTCTCAACTGTAAATTGAGAACAATTTATGTCATGAGACTGTTGTGTTAGTTAAATGAGATCATGTGTATAACCTGCCAAGAATAGCGCCTGACTCAGTAGGCACTTAACATATGGCGGTCATTTCCTTCCCTCTCTAGGCTAAGTGTTAATAGTGGGCATTGAAGATGAACAGGACATGGGCCTTGTCTCAAGCAGCTCACATTCAGGACTCTGCCTTCTTTTATCAGCTATAAAGAACTCCAGACAAATAACGAACGAAGTGACAAGCTAAGTACAAAAGCTCCAAACCAAATCTTGACTCCCTCATCCAAAGATAGCGTGATAAGAATAAGACAGGGTGTGAAGCTCTCCTCCTGGTCTGGGCATTCAACCAATATTCCATCATCTGCAACAGCCGCTCGCCAACCTTTAATTGCACACTATGTAAATAAGCAACAAAGGAAAGGATTTGGAAGGAAGGGGAGTTGAGTTAAGATAAATAATTTAGTTCAGTTTGGAGTACTTGCATAATAGACACAGATACTAAGAGCATTCTGCTAATTTGAAAACAATATTCACCAACATTTACTGAAATCTGACTCTATACAGGAACTATCTGAGCTAGGTGTGAACAAATAGAGATGAAAAGACACCATTCCTATTCTGAAGGAACATACTTTCAAATGTTCTTTCCAGTTGCCAATTATTTTGATCTGTTACTTAGATTTGAATTGGAAAAACACACAGTTTGTTTAAAACTTAATTTAGTCTTTCTGTGGGACACAACTCAAGACCCATTTAGAAAAAGACATTGCTATTCCTAAAAGTAATGTTTTAAGGTGAATTTGTCAAGACACAAAAATACAATTTTTCTATATTACACTAGATTCCTTCAAAATGTAGACTGTCACCAACATGTCAACGGATTATGCTCTGAAACTTCATTTTGAAATTCTTTGTTTATAACTCAGAAAGCATATTACAAAGAAACAGTATTATTAGAGTTGGACTTTTTGGCCAACCTGTGAAAGCTGATTGAACTGCAGTGTACCTGAGATAATGGTATCAGCGAAACCACAAACCCAAGTGTTTGTATATTCCCATGCCAAAGTGTATTCAGGAAAACAACTGCAAGACTGGTAGTCCTGACAGCTGGAGAGCGAGCGCCCCAACTCTCCTTGCTTTCTCTTTCATATGAGAGTGGAGGGAAACTCCACAGATCGATGGCCCTAGCAGAGGAAACTGTGAAGAGCAGGGACAAACAGGGACAAGTTGGGGCCAAGACGGGAACTCTAGGGATGAAAAGGCAAGCTGGCGAAGTCTTGGGTAAGGAAGGAGACCAGAGTTCCATGTGGCTGCTGAGAATCGAGCCCAGGCAATAAGGGTCAAAGTGAAGCCAAGGTCACATTCCTCAGGGATGAGGGAGTAAAGGCTGATGCAAGGGAGAGAATTTATGTGTGAGGCACACAGCATAATTCCTGGCACATAATGGTCCTCAATAAATGGTGATGGAGATATTGGCGATGATGGGCATAGTAGCAAAAATTACAGGCTTTGCTCCTCTGTTTGAGAATACAGCCTGTTTAGAAAATAACTGTATTTGTCAGGAACATGGAACTCCAGTGTCGGTGGCAGATGGAGTTGGTGGATCAGGGCAACGGTGGGGCAGGAGGGACATGTAGGGAGAGGAGTTGCTCTAGAGGGGCTTTTATGATAGAGACAGGGTATGTTTGCTTCCCCTCTCATCTTTCCTTTTTCCCATGCTATTCTTTTCACCTAGAGCTTGGGATGCAAGGAAGTGGGGTGTGGGGAGATGTATCCCATCCAGATGCAGAGTTGGGGAGTTGGGGGAGGACAAGAGGAAGAAAGAAAGCCACCAATAGAAGTCAGAAACAGCTGAGGTCCTGGTGCAGCCCTCCAGGCAGCAAGGACATTCCTACCAGGCAGAGGTAAGGTCCCACACCGCGTGCTCTGAAAATACTAAAAAGGCAGTGCCTCCTCAGGCAATTTAATCAAACGTGGTGGTCATCCTTTTTCTACCCTCAGTTACATTTTAGCTCGAAAGACTCTGCCCAAGCTTCCAGGAACGGCTCTCAACAGGACTCTTCCAATTTTTCCTTTAGTCAAGGATTTCACCTATGTTTAGATCTTTCCTCTCTCTCCCACACTCAGCCAGGATAGGGAAAGAATCGCATGAGAATGGGGCTGATTCTAATAACGTATTCTTTCCACCAGTTGTTTCAGAAGAGGTGTGCTCACAAGCCAATATTCTGACAGAAGGTGAGATGCATCTTTCAGATATCAGAAAATCAAATTGTGGGTACCACTCTCGTTTTCAGTGACCTTCAGTCAACTTATATTTGCCAAATATAAAGATAATAATTGCTTGCTGCACAGGCTGTAATTGGATCCCAGCCATCGGTGACATGATTATTTGTTGTTACAGCAATATTAATGAAATTATGCCTATGGCAGCCTAATTAGAAGAACACCATCAGCGTCCCAGCTGGCATTTCCAATATGTTATCTAAAAGGTATGATCAGAAGACAGATCAGAGCTAATGTAATGAAGTTCCTGATCAGAGGCTGCTCCGAAGACAATGAGTTATTGGAGGAGACAAAGAGGCACTGATGGCTGGCAAATTTATGCAGGCTATCAGAGAACAACAAAAAGCAATGGAATTTGCCAGATTCAACCTTGTTGTGAGCGGTAGCAATGGAAGTTTCCTTCCTTCTCTTCCTTCCTTCTCAGCAGCTGGATCCTAAAGTCATAAAGTTCAGCTAGGAAAAGAAGCCTAAAGATTACTTAGTTCAGTGATAATTAAGTGGGGTTACCCCCAAGGGGCTTTTTGAAATCTCCTGGCAGACTTTTACAAACTAATCCCTCCTCAATATCGTTATATACCCATGGGCCAGGGGCACGAGCTGCTCGCTACCCGACCTGAGAATCACGGCAACAGAAGCAGCGTAGTGCAGACACTAGGAACAGGCGCTGAGATACTGGCTAGGCCTGAACTCATGAGGGCTGTTGCTCACTGGGCGTGTGACCTTGCCGAGTTTCTTACATTCTCTGAGCCAATTTTCTTATCTCTGAATTGGGAATAATAACAGAATACAATGCAGAACTATGTGCTAAGGATGAAATGAGGAAGTAAGTGCTCAATTACTGTTCCCTATAACTTCACCACGACGACTGCTGAATATGCTAGGCAGCAGCTGTCCAGTACGTTCAGGCAGAAAACAGAGTGGGGACCAGAAAGCTGGTCCAACCTACTGAGGGAGAACCTGACACTAGAGACAGAAGTGACTTGCCTGGAATTCCCCAGCATATAAGAGCTTGGGCTGGATTCCAGGGCTCCCAGGGGTGGGTCTCACGCTCTTTAGGCCACACCGAATCCTTGGACTCTGACAGTTTAAGGAATGGCCAAATGTACAGGAAAATGCACTGGCCTGGCAGTCAAACTGCCACTGGAGAGGCAGTTAACTGTGCCTCTCTTTCTCTGTGTGGTGTCCCTAACATTCCATAAAGTAGCAAAGTGCATTGAATAAGGATCAGAAATCTACCATTACTGCCACCTGACCAAACCTTCTTCCCCAGATCATACAGTGCATGTTCCATTATCTTCCAGACTTTGATCTTTTTAACCCTAGAATTCGCCATGCTGGTCTTCTATTATCTGAGCATTTGATCAGGTATCAGGTGCTAATATTATATGGCATTGTGTGTATGTATTAATGCGTACAATTATGTGTGTGTATAAATAACATATATGTACACATATGGCATCAAATATACATATATGATATACATACATACCAGATAGTTATAACCTTTGATTAATTTCATCTATTGTCAGTAATTTTGTTCTGGTTATTATAGCTATAGGTAAAAAAGAAAAAATAGTAATAATAAGAAGCACCCACTCACACACATACTTCTGGTGGATGCCTCAGATGGTACCTGTAAATGTTAAAGTCCTTTGAAAAAGTTGAAGAGCTATGAATAATGTTTAAGTAGCTTATATGAGTTTTAAAGGACAATGATAACTAGCTGCAAAACCTATCATTCAAGGAACAAGAGTTTGACAGGAAACATGTATTAACGTACTTAACCTAAAACCTAGTGAACTACTCTTAACCTGTCTTCCTTCTCACCATCTTTTTTAAAACATAGCAGCCGGGGCAGAGGCACGTACCCATAGTTCCAGCTACTGGGGAGGCTAGGGCAGGAGGATCCCTTGAGGCCAGGAGTTTGGGGCTATAGTGCAACACAATCGCACCTGAGAATAACCACTGCACTCCAGACTGGGCAACATAGTGAGACCCCATCTCAAAAAAAAAAAGTAGGAATATTCCTTTTACCCTATCTTTTTCCCTTGGTTTTTCATAGACAAAGTGTTACAATTTCCACTTGTGGTTTCCTCCCTCCTCTTTGCTTCTTGCTATCTCCTTCTGTCTCTGTGTCTCTCCCTCCTTCCTCCTTATGCCTCAGTTTTTCTCAGGATGGTGAGGTAGCCCCTGTGGTCACACATACATCCACTTGCCAGCCAAGGTCACTAGCTCCCACTCCGCTGCAGCCCGTGAACCTCAGTGTTGACCTTCGCTGTTCTTCCTGGCTCTGCTCCCGGTTACCCCTAGCTTCCTGCTCAACGTCCTCCTGTGGTGGTTTAGGGCTGCACACATTTCCCAAACCCTCTTCCCCGTGTCCTGATTTCTGTGTCCAACTCAGGCCGACAACCACACTTCATCTTCTAATTGTTCCCTTTGCGTGGCTACTTAAATGTGCATATCTGATCCTAAACTGTCACCACTCAGATTAACCCTTTAAGATATTCCAAGACATTTCTCAAATACTCAATACTTCTTCCATTTTGGGGTCATTTTCTCTATGCCATTCTCCTCACATGCCTTTTTTTGTCACTCCAACCCTTATTTTTCCCCATAGAACTGATTATAATATAGAATAAAATTTTATCATAGAATTTATTTTTTGTTATAAAGATAATTGAATGTTCCTTAGTCTGAATATCAAAAGCAGGTGAATAGAACAAGTTATAATTTAGCTAGGGAAATAACTTGAGCTAGTTGCTTTTAAATATTTCTCCTATAGTCTCTCAATTGAGAAAAGAACTCTCCACCCTGAGAAAATACATGAAAAAGGATTTTAATCTAATTTTCTTCTCTTTATTTGCTCTAATATTCTGATTTCTTTGTGGTTTCAAACAAATTATGTTTTTTTAATTTCTAAGGAGAGATAGGAGATACTTTGGTTGTTTTCCAGCTCACTGAAAATGGCTTTTTAGAATAAGCATGTTTTGAAGAAACACTGATCATAATTATTTTGTCTGCAACAATGAAATGTAAGAAAGTCAAGAATAACATGGACAATTATACAAAAATTTCAAGTTTTGGGAAATTACTGGATCTGAGACATGACAGCTCGCATAACCCCCTTTACCCTCAGCTTGAAACAAAAAATTCTTAGGCCTTGAGCTTCCACAATTGTAAAATCAATTTCAATGTATTTATAATTTTGGGAACACTACATGACTAAGCAGCCTAAAGACTGAAAAAACTGTAAAGATTCAATTCACTGTGACTCATCTAAGTGATGCACAGAACTAGGTAGTCTCAGTTTCATTTCTCTTTCACTTTATTAAAACACGCTCAGCTCACAGACAAATGGAATTTTTAATGAGGAGTGAAATTTCCTCCAAGTATTCTGGTCTCTTATTAATGGAAAATGCAAAATATCTTGAAAGACAAGAAAGGCATGTGTGGACACGATGGGCTCGGCCACTCGGTGTCCCTCTCCCCCGTGTGTTCCTTTGCAGTCCCTATAGTAGGTGAGGATCCCAGTTTGGCAAAGCCCTGAAATGCACCTCCGTCCCAAACTCCTCAGTTCTGTGTGTTTCCAGGACATATATTGGGAAAGGAAATGAAGAGTCTATGTCTTCCTTCCCATCTGTGAAAATTAACCATTTTAACCTGCCAAATCAGCCCTAACTCCAATGAAATAAATGCCAAATTGAGGAAGGAAGCAATAATTTCCTATTGCTATCATCCTAGGTTTATTTTACCACATTCCTTTTTAAAAATTAATACTGTTCTTAATTGACAAATCATAATTATATACATTTATAGGGTGCAACGTAATGTTTTGGTATATGTATACAATGTGGAATATTAAATCAAGCTACATAACATATCTGCCACCTTACTTGCTTATCATTTTTTGTGGTGAGACATTTGAAGATAACTCTGTAAATCAATTTGAATAGCCATGTTCTCATGGTAGTTTTATTTTTAATTTTTTGAGGAACCTCCACACTGTTTTCCATAATGGCTTTACTAATTTATCTTCCCACCAACAGTGTACAAGCCTTTCCTTTTTCCCACATCCTTGCCAACACTTATCTTTTGTCTTTTTGGCAATAGCCATTTTAGCAGGTGGGAGGTGACAGCTCATTTAATTTGCGTTTCCCTGGTGATTAGAGACCATTGAACATTTTTTCATATACCTGCTGGCCATTTGTATACCTTCTTTTGAGAAATGTCTATCTAGGTCCTTTGCTCGTATTTTAATCAGGTTATTTGTTTTCTTGCTGTGAAGTTGAATTTCTCATATATTTTGGATATTAACACTGTATTATATGTATGGTTTGGCAATATTTTCTCCCAGTCCTTAGGAATGGAAACATCCTCACTCCATTGATTTTTTCCTTACTCATAATGGTTTTAGATGATTCATTAATTAATTTAACAATCACTGAGAGTCTACCATATACAAGCACCATGCTAAGTTCTTGGTAATATGCTGGTGAGTAAAGTAGAGATGATACTATCCTGAGTTTCCCGGAGAATGGCTTGGATGGCTTGGAAGCCCACAAATCTTTCACCTCCCTGCCAATTTCTCTTCTCACCTTTGCAGGTGCCATCTGGTGTTCTCAGTCTCTTTAGGGCTGTTCCCATGCGGTGACTCCTGCTCCCTCATCCTGGGCCCTGGCCACCAATGCTACTACTACACAGTCCAGTGATTTCACACTCCTGGAGAACTCCTGAATCCCCCTAGGTGCCCCCTTGGCTCTCTAACTTTTAAGTGACACCTGTTGATTGGGCTTTCCAAAAACTATCTCTTCCCCTCTTCTATCATGATGCCTCCACCTGCAGGGGCTATGTAGACAACTGTATACTTTCTTAGCCTCCTTTTATACCTGGCCCCAGATGTAAGCAGAGATTTACTGGAGGGAATTCAGGGGAAGCTCACCTCCTTATGATAAAAAGGGACACATGCAACTGGTAAGCGCTTCAAAGTTTCTCCTTCTTCCTACCTCGAAAGCAGAAGTAACAGCTGGGACATCAGCACTTACATTGTGAACATGAGGGAAAAACTAAGAGAATCACAAAGATGCCTGCCTTGATTCTTTGAGCCACTGGAATAATACCAGCAACTTGTACCTCAGAAGTTATTATCATGTAAGAAATAAGCCCCTATTGTTTAACCTCTACTGTAAAACCCAGTGCATTTGGGTTTTTTGTTTCTTGCTGCCAAATGCAATTCTTACTGGCATATTGCCATTGCCTCTATCACAGCCAAAATTGCCTCTGCATCTTAGGGGTTTAGTGAATCTTTCTATTCCTGTGCTGTGCACAACATGGGTGAAAAACTGGCCTAAGCATGCTGTTCAGTCCTGGTGAAGTCTACAGGCACATCAGGATTCTCATGGTTGTTTGTTGCCCATCAACTTTTATTTTGGTGGTTTGCTTGGGGGGGCCTTAGCCAAATCACCTTATGGGACTGGGTTCAAAAAGTGAGACCAGCAGTATGTGAACATACTACACAGGTACTCTCTGGCCACTCTAGCTCTCTCAGTCCCCATGCCAGTGGAGCGGCATGTATGCCAACCCACTTTGAATAAGATTACACCACCTTAGTGTTACAGCTCTTTTAGAATTTGTCTAGCAGGTTTTCCGGTCCTTACCAGAAGACCCCTTTAAATAAATAAATAAATGGGAAAAAAAGATTACACCACCTAATGTGTTGATTATTAGTAGGAAGGCATCCACAAATGCCTTCCTACATCTTACTCCCAATTATAGGGACACTAGTTTCAAGCTCTGGGGTTATATGTGCAGATGATCTCAGGTCACTAAGATCATTCATTCTAGAGGAGAATCATATTTAAATAAATATTCGAAACTTCACACACATTACCTCTTTCTTTCCTCCTGTTAATAAATAGAAATGTTTTCTATTGTAGGAAAATCTCGTGATATGTACTATGAACGTCATCTCCTCCCACTATCTCAGGAACTTCCCCCTCTAGATAATACCCATTGTTTCCTACATAACTTCAACCTCTCCTTCTTTACTGGATGGACCCTTTTCATTATCATCTAAACATACACTTGTCTCTACCATCTTAAAAAAATAAAAGTTTACTACACTACAAATCTTCAACTAAAATCTTATCTATTCACCAGTTACAACAAAATGAATAGCTATAGCTTCAATTTCTACTTCCTCCTGCTATTGACTTCTCAATCCACTCCAATCTTGCTTCTGTTCTTACCTCCTAAATTCTAGCATTATGCCACCAATGGCCTGCATGTTGCCAAGTCAATGAAAATGTTCATGCCTCTCCTATTTGACCTCTCAGCATCCTTTGTACACAGGTTTCCACTCCTCTGTTCCAGTAATAATCTCTTTCCTTTCCATCTTTCCATGTCTCTGTACTTCCCTGGTTTCTCCATTGAATTATTATCAGGCACCTTTGTGGACTTCTCCTCTACAAAACTTTTTCATGTAGAACTTTTTCAGAACTCAGCCTTGGGCCCTCTTCTACCTCTCTCCATATTTTCTCCCAAAGTGAGGTATCTACTCTCATCTTCAAACATCATCTATATTCAATGGTTTTCAAAATCGTATCTCCAGCCTCAACCACTCTTCTGAGTTAAAGACTCAGGTCCAAATGTCTATAATGCTTCCATTTGGGACACTTGAATGTATTATAAGAATCTTGAATACAGTGTGCCCCCAAATAAACTTATTACCTATAACCACCTTGCCCCCAAACTGTTTCTCCTCTAGAATTCTCTGTCACAGTAAGTGTACCAACACTCTTCCAGATGCTCCAGCCAGAAGCCTGTGAGCCATCCATAACAACTCTCTCTCCTTTGATGTCTCCCCTCAAAGGCCCCCCCAAAAAATCAGTCACCAAATCTAGCTGATGGAGCCTCCTAAATCCACCTTTTTTCCAATTTAAGGCACTCTCATCTCTCACCTGGACTACTCTCCAACTGGTTTTCTCTAACCCACTTTTCCTTGCTTCAACTCCATTTTTCACACGACAATGAAAGAGTCATTTAAAATGTAAATCTGATCAAATCCTGCCCCTACTAAAACCATGTAATGGTTCCTCAGCACTAGGTATTAAATCCAAAATCCTTCTTTGTATTTCCTGAGCAAGACAAGCTCCCTCTTGCCTCAGGGCATTATGTATGGCTCTGCCAGAATGCTGCGTGCTCCACACTGTGCACAGCTAATTCTTACTCATCATTCAGGTATGAGATTAGTTACTACTTTCTTTAAAAATATTTCTCTCGATTAGATTAGAAACAGTGTTAGGTTCCCCGTTTACTTTCATGCCACCCTGTGATTTTCAATTATCGGACTTGTCACCAGGGCAATTAAATCCTACTTGTGTGATTATCTACAGGGAAGACCCTAAGTAATGTAAGCTCCATGAGGGTAGAGACTGGGTATAATTTGCTTGCTAATAATATGTTCTCAGACTACCAGAGGAGAATAGTAGGTGCTCAATAAGATTTATTGTGTGCATAAACTGAGTTTTATATAATTCTGCCTTTAAGACTTATATTGACTTCCTGTTCTATTCATAGACATATTCGACTGTACCTGTGACTAAATATGTATGTTTTAAATATAAGTATTTAATTATAAGAATTATGACATATTCATACTTCCAGAAGTATTTAATTATGAAAAAGAATAAATCTCTAAAAACCAAAAGAAGTTCTGGATTTTTCCAAGAAGTTCTGGATTTTGCCATTTTAGGGACAGAATTTCATTTTTCTTGAAGACCACTGGTCAGCTAGTTGTCATGTATTTAAAAAGTAAAGAAAAGAAAAGAAAAATAGTCAAAATCCACTAATTCAGTAAAATTGGTATATTGCCCATAAAGGTTCAAAATATATTAAAACATCTTCCATTTCTTTTAGGCATTTTCTAAATTGAATGAAATCTTAATTCTAAATCTAGAGCTGTGAAATTAAGTAAGAGAAGAAGTTGAAGAGTGACACTCCAAAAATTTTCTCTAGTAAAGTTCTTATACAAGGACTTAACAGCCAGTATATGTCCATTATTAATACATGTGCGAATAGAATGATTAACATATAATGAGATACTACAGGGAGAAAACCCTACCAAAGAGGAATAAGACTGATGAAGACTTAAATGCTGAGAAAGTCCGAACTCTTGAAGGTTCTGATCTATTGACATAAGAATATTGTAGCAGACTAAAGTGAAATGAAGAAGTCATTAGAGCACATTTTTCAACTTCAGTACACTTTTTTTTTTTTTTTTTTTTGAGACAGAGTCTCACTCTGTTGCCCGGGCTAGAGTGAGTGCCGTGGCGTCAGCCTAGCTCACAGCAACCTCAAACTCCTGAGCTCAAGCGATCCTTCTGCTTCAGCCTCCCAAGTGGCTGGGACTACAGGTATGCACCACCATGCTCGGCTAATTTTTTTATATATATATCTATATTTTTTTTTAGTTGGCCAATGAATTTTTTTCTATTTATAGTAGAGACGGGGTCTTGCTCTTGCTCAGGCTGGTTTCAAACTCCTGACCTTGAGCGATCCGCCCGCCTCGGCCTCCCAGAGTGCTAGGATTACAGGCGTGAGCCACCGCGCCGGCCAACTTCAGTACTCTTGACATTTTGCGCTGGATGATTCTTTGTTGAGGGGACAATCCTGTGCATTGTAGGATATTTAAAAGTATCCCATGTCTCTGCCCAGTATATACCAACAGTAAAGCCACCTGCCAGCCATGGAAATAGCGACATTCAAAGATGTCTCCAGACATTTCCAAATGTACAGAGCCCGGTAGGGGAAGGGAGAGGTTGTAAAATTGGTGGTAAAATTGCCCCTGGTTGAGAGCCACTGAATTAGAGAAAGTCAAAGGGATTTGTCAATTCAGAAAAGTACAAAAGGACACAGGTTTTTGATCATTCACTGATGTATTGAGTCATATATTCATTCATTCATTTGACCAGACACAGTACTAGGTACAATGCTACAAAGGTGAGTACAACATAGTTTCTATTAGGAACTGAAAGTCTAAGAGACAAAAAGGCCATTATCTTAGAATATATCATGGATTTGCAACTATATCAGGTGTAAGTTTTAATGCATAATCAAAATTGACCAATAAAGACCCCAATTTTGCTTGAAATTCACAGAATACCTAGTTATGGTGAATACAGTAAATTAGCATTCAGCATCCAATTCAACTTCCTAGAGAGGCTTTCTGACCTGCACCAGTTGGAGAGCTGAAAGTACTTTGCTTAGAATCCCCTGCTACCAAGTTTCTGGGGTACAGATTGGCTCAGTCGTTTAGTTGTATGCTTGCGGCTCAGAGGCACAGTCCTGGACACTTCGGGTTTTCTCTAAGAGTGTTCCAGTGTCTTATCTCAACCTCTGTAGGGGTTCAGAGGTAGATGCAATGGGGACAGTGTGGCTTCCTGATCCTTGAATAATAGCTATGGCACTGTGCTCTTGAATGTGACAGCTCAGTAATGGGCCGCTAATTCCACCTTCTTAATTTGAGAGAGGCAGCAGCACTCCTACCTCTGGAACTTACTCTGAAAGATTCAGCCTTAAGCTTTTCGCATTCTGATCAATGTGTATTGGCCTGATTCCTTGTATTATAGTTCATCCTGCTGAAAATAGCTAGAATGAGCCCTGTTTTTTGGAGACTGAGCCCTGCAATTTTATACAACAAACTATAATAGCTCAGTAAATCTATCACACACAGTGTGATCACACACACATCCCCAAAAGGAAAACAGATCATAGTTTCTACAGTTAAGCACCAGATGAAGAATTTGGCTTCCATTTAGAGGCCATGCTGCATGAAAAATATGTTTGCTTTTGTTTATGTGTTGTTAAATCAATGCAAGGAAAAATATAAGATTGCACTGTAAGTGCAGTGCCAGAGATAAGCACAGGGTGCAATATGGAGGTGGTACATAGTCAAAGAAGATTTTCTAAAGAAGTGATGTCTGAGCTGAGTCTTGAAGTCTGAGTAGGAGGGATCCAGGAAAATTGCATTTGAGGGTGGGGAAAGAGAAAGAGCAGGCTAAGCAGAGGATGTGCATCAGGTACGAAAAGTTGAGAAAGCATAGCATATTTACAGAGGTGAAAATTTTTCCGTGCAGTTGGATTGCACAATGGGATGTAGGGAGTGTGGAGAGATTATTTGGAAAGCAGAGACGAGATCAAGAAGGAGGAGGAGCAATGTAACTTCCACATTTTCTGGAATCTAAGAGGCCATTGATTATAAAACACACCATCTATTTTATAAGAGCTTTCAAGGGAAAAATAGAACCACTACACTAAATGTACACATTTCTTTTAAAACTAACTAAAAACATCATTCATTTATCAACCTAAACTGTTTCTTTCCAATACCTAAATCAGAATTTGCATCTAAACCTTCTTGACAAATATAGAGAGTATAGAGATCCTTCTAAATCACTTTCTGTCATTTGGCAATTATATTTAGCTTCCCACCACTACCTGTGGTCTTGACTTTTTTTTAAGATTGACAGTAAATTTCAAACCATATCAAATTATATTAGAATTTCTTCCTCTGCATTTTCTATTCGGTTAAACTCGGAGTTTTGTCTCTTCGTGATTGAATTACATATTGCTATAGGTCAGATATCTTCTCTTAAAAGTTAGCCAGAAACTTTTGACATATCAACATTTCATAACTGAATAAAGGTCCTGTGTGAATGCAAATTAACTAAACTAACTGCTCTCTGCTTTGAGAAGTCTATGCTCTGATGCAAAAAAATTTGGCAATTTCAACACTTTTTAATGCCATTGCCTGGTTATATGACAGGCAATCTTCTATGCACAGAATTTATTTTCATTTCAGTGCTGCATCATAAATATATCTTTTTGCAGAAATTCTAAGCAAAAAATTGGGGATCCAAATTTAAGTTTAAATTCAGTGACTTGTTATCAATACACAAATCTCAACTAGGAGTGACAATAGAATGAAGAGATACAGCTTAGTTCACACATGCTCAACAAATTACAACCATCACAACTTCACAGCTCTCTCCTCTGCTTGGAAATTGGTAAGATTGTTTTGACTGTAAGAGTTTTCCTGTCTTCAGAAATGGTAAAATGTAAAGAAAAAAAATCTCAGGCAAATTGGGGTCTAGAACAACCTCCAGTGTGGACCCCTTCCATACGACAGCAACAAAAAACTTTCCCTCCTTTCTCCTTCAGGCCAGGAGATATGGGATGTGGGCAAGGCTGAGCAGGAAGGTGACTTTGGATGAGAGGTGGGAATGGAAATGGAGGAAAAGAAAGTGGAAGGAAGTCTTTTGCTTTGGAAGAAGGAGTGATTTTATTTTAAAAACAAAAACAGACAGAAAGGCAGATGACTCACTACCATACCCAAGGGACACTCAGATATGCAAATAACATGCAGTTCCTTTAATCTCTAAAACATGTCTAATCTTCCTTTCGAACTACCAGCCTGCTAAATAGTGACAGCAATCCAACCTCTGATCCTTCCTGTGCTCTTTGCTCTCTCTACTAGGATGAATCAGCCCTATCTTTGCCCTCTGTAGTGTAACTGTTCTCACACACACACACACACACACACGCAGGTGTGATCCTAAATCTTACGGGGGCCCAGGTCGGCCTGCCCACCCCCTCCTCCCCATCAATGGCCCCCTACACACTGGCAAGCTCTCCAGCCAGCCTCTCTGGGAATTCTGGGTTCTCCTTCAAAGCTATGAGAAAATATTTAGATCCTACCCATTGCTGAAGTATTGAGAGTAGCTTGGGAAATTTAAATTCTGGAATTTCTTCACACCACCCAATCTGGCTGAGTTTTTGAGTATCTTTTGACCCAGTACTCCCAGCGTGGTGTGGAGCAGCCTGTGAGGCTTCTCCTTCCTGAGTTTCACATGTGAGGAAAAGCCCCTAGGTAGACAGTGTTTCCTCAACTTCTCTAATACCCTACACCTCAGTTGTCTAAGCCTACGCCTGGAGAGGGGTATCAGAACTCATCCCCTGCCAGTCTCACTCTTTAAGACACAGAAAAAATAAGCTGAGAGTGGAGAAATATGGTGAGTTCACCTGTAGATGTCCTGAGTGTGAAACATCTGTACATCAAAGAGGAGATGCTCATTGGGCACTGTGATTTGTGGATCTGGAGCTTAGGAAGGGGTCTAGGCCAATGGAATGGATTTGAGAATCTTTGCAATGTTAATGATAGTCAAGGTCATGAGAGTGGATGAACTCACTCCCCCTAAAACTATGTAAAATGAAAAGAGAAGAGGAATGAAAAGGGGACCTAAGGAACACCAACATTTAAAGAATATGCAGAGAAAAAAGAGTGAACAAAGATTGAAAAGAAACATCCAGAGAAGTAAAAAGACGGGGGAAAAAAAGAAGAATCAAATGTCATAGAATTAGCAAGTAAGATATCTCATTTGATTTTTTATCATTTAAAAACAAAAAGCAAACAGGGCTATAAACTTTATATCATCCCTGCTCGTGGGGTGTTGGGGATCTGGAGCTAGTTTCATTCAGACTTTCCACTACCTCGGGTAAGTTTTCAGGGATGTTGAAGACTGGAGGAAACAGGGACCTATTCACACAGTGAGTTGGACAGAGGTAGGGTTTCAGCAAAGGTTTGCACATGGGTGGGCAACAACACTCCTGCTGGACAGTCACAGGCAAAGTTGTAGCACAGGCCGAAGGAAATCCTCCCTAGGTTTCAATGGGAAAGGCAACAGCAAGGACACAGACCTCACTCTCAAGAAGCCCTTGGACACTAGGCAGCGTTTCTCACAGTGGTCCTTCTTGAGACGGTCCTGATTCCTAATCCAGCCATTTTCTCCTTGCCCTCATAATCTCTGTTTACTCAGTCTCTCTCCATCTTCAATACAGGTTTAGAGGGATGTTTTTCCTTTAGGGAGTCAGGAGAAGGAAGTCTTACTCTCACTTGTGATGTTGCCCTAAAGAACCATAGGGTTTTTTAAGACCAAAAACAGGAAGACACTTTTGGTTTCTCTTTCCACCTTGTCATGTTCTTCCCTTGAAGCAATAAGGCCAAACAAAGAACTAGCTGCTTGAACTAGGGGGTGGGAGGGGATGTCAAAGAGGAAGAAGAGGGAAGGAAAATGTTTTATCAGTAAGAAAACACTATTTATTATATAAACTATTAGACTGACACCAAAAGAAAAGCTAAACAGTGTTTAAAAGATGACTTTTGAACATAGTACACTAAGAATACTATTTGTCTAAACAGATTAAAAACAGCAATGGCCAGTAGATAGGGGTATAAAATAGGCCCTTCTTTTCCTTCTGAAGAAACAGTCAAGAGAAATAGACAGGGGTAATGAATATTAAATTCTTACTGAGGTAGATTTTTCCACAGCCTAAATCCCACTCTACCTTAAAAATAAATTTGTTACTTTGGGTCAAACATTGACTCTTTCTGTGCTTCCTGGTACCATTTAGAATTCAGATTTGCATCGCGGTAATAAAGGGTCAGGTCACAAATGTCAGTGTTTTATCATCCAGTATTGACCAGTTTCATATCATTAGTTTAAACAAATATGGCTGTTGATTAGTCCGCTGCACCTTTTCCCATCCTCAGGTTCAGGTAGGACAATTGACCAGGCCACAGGCTCACAATTTAAAAGTGTGAAAATGGCACCTAACAACAATATCCAGCTCTAACCACATCCCTCACCACACCTCAAATTGCTAGAATCCTTAGAATGAGAGATTGGGGATGATCCAAATCCTTATAATATATCATTGTCTATGTATCTTTAAAACTTTGCCTTCCTAATTTAATTAAAGGTTTTGGGCCAATCTTACTTTTTCCACAGCATTTCTTTATATTTCAAGAAAAAATAGAAATAATAATTGATATCCCAGGGAAAATATTCTAGCGTACAGCTATGGGAAGCAAATAGAATCTTTCCAATATAATTTTCTTAATTAGAAGCAATAGTGGTAGTACTATAGTGGCAAGAACATTAACTCTGGAACCAGGTTGCCTGGGCTAAAACCGCAAGGTCATTAGCTATATGACTTTGGGCATGGTACACATCCTCTCTGTGCCTCAGTTTCCTCATCTGAAAAATTCAAAAGTAATCCCTGCCTTACACTATTATTGTTAAACTCCAAAGCTTTTAGGACACTGCCTGACACATACTAAGCACTCAATAAATGTTATCTAATGGCTATTTTTTTACACTCTTCAGAAATTCCAGCTTGCTACCATTAACTTTTTATCTTATCATTTTATTTAATGCTCATTTTTATTGCCCAAGATGATAATTAGTCATTGAAAATGATGATAATGCAAATGATGAGAATAAATTCACAATAGGTCTAAAGCAGGTTTTTCATCCAGAATAACTGGACACCTGGAAAGATATTATTAATATTAGAGAATCTGGTCCCTACCCTAACAAAGACGCAAATTCAACGTTTGTGAAGAAAAACACCAGCTCTCAATAGCCAATTTGATTCACATTGTAATTAGCTCAAACAACCTTATTGCATAACATAATTTGCCCCCAAAAAGTTCATTTCAGTGGCTACAGGAAGATATAATTTGCAATAAGGCCTATTATTTTCATGTATTTTCATAACAAGATTGGAGACCAATTAATCCAACTAATTCAGTAACAAATTTATTACAACAAAAAATTAAGAATGAGGCTGGCACCATCAAAAATCTTTTCTCATAAAAAAGTTTTTTTGAAATGTCAGTTGGGAGTAAAAATGGACTAGATCATTGAGTCCAAGGTTAGAGATTATGGTCAGGGTGCTACTTCAATGGAATTTTTTATTATAAATGAAAAAGAATATAGGATTTTTAACACAGAGGAATAACCACTCTGACACTTAAGCCCAAAAGGCTAAAGAGAAGTATCCTTAATATTAACCCAACATGGTGACCTCATTATGGCTTAGTCAGTGTAATCCTTAGCCATTAGCTGAGATATAGATTTTTGTACATGAAGGTATTGTTCACTATGTGAAGGAAATGCCTGTAGAAACATTTCAAATAACTTATTATAAAAGCTTTCTGGTGATGCTGTGGGGTAGTGGTAAGAATGTGGAGGTAGGGAGAATGCTATTTTTAAAACTCTAAAGTGACTTTTTGATGCTCAGTATAAGATAGCCTGATTTGAACTTTGGATTTCCAGAAAGATTTCTTGTTGAAGCAGGACAAATTTCTCTCTTAAGGAATTCTGTATTTGAATTAAAAGATCAAAGATGTTTTGGGGTGAAGTCAAATTACTGTAAAAAAGCAACAACACAGCTGAACGTGTGCAGTCTGTAGGTATACACATATGCATATGGATATGGATGTATGTATATATCATGTATGTAACACATGTGTGGTAGTATGTATGCACATGCACATGAATATGGATATGTATGGATATGTTTGTCATGTATGGCCATGTATGTGTGGCAGTATGTCCATGCTGTGGGGAGCCAGCCAGACCTACCCTTTATGACTCAGGCATATATTTTATGAGCTTCAGAAAAGCTTTGTTGCAGACTGCTCTTCGCTTGGTTCTCTCTAGCTCAGGGAAAAGGAGATGACTCAGTCAAGTTTATACCCCATGCTGGGCACAGCCCGTATCCAGTGACTAATCAATGTATAGGTAGGTACAGAAGCTGGACTCCTTGGCATCACGTCAGAACAACTCTACAGGCTATTCCAGCTCCAGAGCTCCCTATGATATGAGCTTATGTCTTTGTTGCATCTGCATTGCCTTCCTCACTCCTCATAGGGGCCGTTCTGGAGAGCATGCCACCATAAACTTCCTAAGTACAAATCTCCAGCTAGGAGTCTGTTTCCCAGGGAACACAAACTGAGACATTAAGTATTTATTATTTAGCATCACTTTTAGCAAAAGGTTAGTTTGCTGATTTATAAATGTTAAATGGAGATGAAGGTAGGATGGATTCCTGAATTTAGTCAAGTTACTAATTGATATATACCAGTAAAGAAATAAGATGATATTTTGTTATTTCTCTAGCCTGATACTTCTATGTCCTTTCTCAGTGCAGATTCCCAATTGTCTAAATTGTTAAAATAAAAAAAAAAAAAAACAAGACCTCCAATCCAGTTATGCCCACCACCTCTTCAACCACCTAGACTACTACCACCGCTGCCTTTCAAAGGTGAGTTTAAATCAGGGCCAGGCAGATAACATTGCAAAGAAAGGTAGCTGAGATGACAAATCAGTGTATCTTTCCAACACAGCATGGACAATACGTGGTACTGTAGATAAGCAGCAGGAGGTGTTGGAGAAATCCACCAAGATGTCATCAGGGCATATCAACCATTGAATCTAAGTTGAGAGCAGGTATAACTAGAGATCAAAGAAGATAAGCAGTTGACATCAAAGAGATGTAGAAGCAACACAGTCATGGAACTGAGGTTCAGAGCTCAACAACATAGTACACCTGGGAAAGGCCTGAGATCAAATTTGGTAGGAAAATAAGTACCTAAAAAGAAGCTACTATTTGACTCTCTCCCAAGTTCCTCAATATTTTAGTTTCTCACTATTTCCTCAATGCATTTTCGTCACAGTAATAATCATCTTTTTAAAAGTATTGACAATTGATAACT
>CAUYRT010070820.1:0-23179 GCA_963574885.1 Lepilemur ruficaudatus
GGTATTATATTTATAGCATTTTCATTTATGATCCCAATGGAACGGTTGCACAATTCTTAATCCAAGAATGAAAGCTAAAATACTCACATAACTTTACACAGTTTCAAATGTTCTACACATGAAATATTTAAGAAAAGTTGTTCTGAAGGTATTGTTCCCTCAGTCAGCAGTTCATCTCATTTTTCTCCTGGAATCCCTTAACAAGATATAATAAACTCTAACATTCAAGTGCACACACTGATGGGTTTGCAATAGGTTTTGCTTTGAAGTTTAGTTGTGTCCCTACAATTATGTCATATGTAACTATATTCATACAAAGTTTTTAAGAGGACATAAGAAAAACAATTATATTATGGAAGTGCTTTGGACATGGAACTTTTTATGAAGTTTGAGATTCCCATGCAAATTTTGAATTACATAATTATAATACTTCACTGACTATAGGTTTTAAAAAGAGTACCCTTGGTAGTTACGTAGCTGTGGTTTCACACTGCTTCCTTGCTGCAGAGGTGGGTAGCTATGTACAGATGCTGTTCTTCCCACTTTCTCATTTAAAAATAAACCTCTAAAGTACTTGAATGCAAACGCATTAGCTAACATTTCATTAATAATTTCAATGCAAAAAAAGCAAAAGAAATATGAAATCACCCACGTGGAATGTGTTATGTTCTTTAGTTCCTGTTATATTTGTATGATAGTGCTTAACTTAGAAAGGAAAGATTTAGATTATCAAAGTAGTATTCACCAAAGAAAAAAAAAGATAAGTTAACTTTTGTTTGGAAATTTCCAGAATGTGCATATTTTCTAAGCACTAAGGCTAGAAAAGATTTCCCGTCAATATGTATTCCTGTGCTTGATATGATTGAAACATATGAATTATAATTTTTCAATTGTTATAATGAAATTATTGTTCTTTTTAATTTTTTATTATTACTATAGAACATTACAATACAGTATACATTATTTTATTAATGACTTTTTAAGTTCAGACTAAGTACCATATAGATAGTAAATACAATGTAAACATAAATATTAAAAAGTAAAGAAAGAAGTCAGAATAATTTCTCAAAAGGGGATGAATATGCTGTATGATAGAAGATGTAAGACCCAGTGTTTGACAGATCAGTAGGGTGGGTATAGTTTATAATACTCTATTATACCTTCCAAAATAGCTAGAAGAGAATAATTTGAATGATTTTAGCATAAAGAAAAGACAAATATTTAAAGTGATAGATGTACACTGATTCGACCTGTA
Organism: Lepilemur ruficaudatus; assembly: GCA_963574885.1. NCBI lineage: Eukaryota > Metazoa > Chordata > Mammalia > Primates > Lepilemuridae > Lepilemur > Lepilemur ruficaudatus. The sequence continues at coordinate 1,256 of CAUYRT010070820.1, forward strand.
CAAATTATACGAATGCATTAGATTATCACATGTACCCCCAAAATACATATATCTATTATGCATCAATATAAAATAATATTTTTTTTAAAAAAAAGAACCAAATAGCAACAATAATCATTTCTATGGAAACATTCTCCTGATAAAATTGTTACTCAGCCTTCTTAACTTTTCTCAGGCTCAATTTTATCACTCATTTTGTGAATGAACTATGATGGAAAATATTCCACTTAAAGATATTCAAATACACTATTCAAAATATTGTAATAATGAACACTTTATATCATGTGGATGTTACTTACAAGAAATGTGCTTCTGGTTCACATGGTTATCCATCAGCATCAAAGGAAAGGCACTGTCTTACTTTGTTTCTGTTGGTACAAAGGAATACCTGAGGCTGGGTAATTTGTAAAGAAAAGAAGCTCTGCAGACTGAGCAAGAAGCATGGTGCCAGCACCTGCATCTGGTGAAGGCCTCAGGCTGCTTCCACTCACGGTGGAAGGCGAAGGGGTGTTGGTGTGGACAGAGATCACATGGCAAGAGAAGAAACAAGAGAGAGGGTAGGGAGGCACCAAGCTCTTTTTAATGAAATAGTGAGCGAGAACTCACTCTATCACGAGGACGGCACCAACCCTCTCACAAGGAATCCACCCCCATGACCCAAACACTTCCCATTAGGCCCTACATCCAACATCGGGGATCAAATTTGAACATGAGGTTTGGAGGGATCAAGTAGCAGACATTAAAATAACTGCCAGAGTTATTTAAAACTAGCCCACTCGCATCCAAGGAATGAAGGAACCTAAGACAGGGTGAAAACATTGTTAGGTGGATTCCAAAGTCAGAGAGAGGCAGAAGGAAGGATTCTCAGAAAGTTTCAGTTTTATATGGAGTCTGTTTAGCTGAACTAGAATGAGATGAGAGAAGAAAATGGCCTCTTTTATCCCGTATAAACTGAAGACAAACAAATCTACAGGTAGATGCATATTAGCTAGTGATCATGATCAGCTCAGGTTTGGGGTCCTCCAGAAAGATTCCCAGGGCTGGAAAATCATGATGCAGAAAGGTGTAGACAGGGCATTGATACTCCAACATCTGACCCAGGTACCCAGCCTAGGAAGCAGCCACTTCAGAGGTCCCTTACAGGAGCATGATACACAGTTTTAAAGATGAATTGAACATGTGACAGTTTTCTTGCTTACTTTTGTTAAACCATGTTTCTCTGAAAGTGAAATTCATGACAACTTTCTAGCACATATGTTATAAGGGTGCTTATCAATAATAAATCAGCAAGGATGCACAGAGCAATGATAAACACAGCAAAGGGACAGAAAGGAGGCAAATGCCCAACAGTTTGGTAAAATATTCAACCTCACAAGAAATATAACAAGCCACTGGTGGGAAAAGGGTGAGAGTATGGAGGGAGATCTCCCTGGTTTTGCAGATAGGTAGGGACTACTGAAAGTTGAAGGTAGAGCAGGAGCCTGAAAAACACCTGCCCACACTCCAGGTCTTACGCTGGACCTGGCAACAGCAGCCTGGTGGCAGCAGCCCAAAGCTGGAGGAATTTGAAATCTGAGGTGTGCCAAAAGTAACTATAGCAACACAAAACCCAACCCGTAGCTCACCTATGGACTCAACCACCCATATCAAGGGCCTAACAACAACAAAAAAAAAAGTGTGCCATTTCCACTTTTATTTGACACAAATTGCCCAGTTTTCAATCAAAAATTACAAGACACAAAAAAATCAAGAAAAATTAAACCAGTGTCAACAGAAAAAGCAATAAATTATGGCCCCCATTATGTAAGCATTGGAAATGATATTTAGAACATGGAAATATTTTCATGGTATGGTCTTTGAGTTAAGAAAAAAAATCAGACACATACCTTTTCATATTCATATAAATAAATAGAATAAATTCCTGAAACCATTACTCCAAAAAATAGTGCTTTACTCAGGTGATGAGATTATATTTTTTTAAATATGCTTTTCTTTCTATTTTTGTATTACAGATTTAATGTATTATATTCATAAATTTATATATTAATAATAAGATCCATCTATTGAAAACCTATATTATGGTAAAGAAAACTTTTTTCATAATTTTCTGTTGTCTGAAAGGAATTTAGTCTGCTTGGCTACCAGAGGCTAAAAGTTACAGAATGCTTAAAGAAAAAGAGACCAACAATTAGTGGCCAAAATGTTTAATTGCCCTGCAGTGGAAGAGCTGGACAAAAAAAATCCCAAAATACGATTTTTAATGATTTAAGTAATAGCAATGTTGTTACTATCATCAATATTATCTGTTGAGAATTTACTAAGTGATATAGACATCACATATATTAGCTCATTTAATACTCATAACTTTGTAAAATAAATACCAATATGATCTCTGTTTTACAGATGAGGAAACTGACATCTAAGCTTCAAATATATGTAGAGCATTAGCAGTTATCAAACCCAATTAATATCAAGTAAATAATGAAAAGGAGCTGTCACTTGCTAATCATGTACCATATTGTAGACTCTGGCCTACATGTTTCAGATATGTCTTGAATATCACTTTATAACTGAGGCTCAGAGAGTTCAATCAACTTGCCCAAGGTCATACAGCTAGTAAAGGAGAGTACCCAGATTCAAACAGAAACCTATCATGCTTCAGAGTACAGACTTTCAACCCCATGCTTTGTAGACATGACATTGAAGGTGGAGGAGCCTGAGCATTTTACCAAGTCCCTTTCTGCAACATAATCTGAGGCACTTTATAGTTTAATCATGATTTTTGCCATGGCTTTGGATTCTGGTTTCATGAATCTCTTTTTCTTGCCTGGTTTTGAATCATTTCCATCCAGGCTTATTTTTTCACAAATTTTCTGGTCTATGCTTCTCTCTCCTCAGGTCTCTTGGTTCACATCTGGCTTAAGCCAGCACATTTCTCTCCTGTGTCCTGTCTGGCACCATTTGGATCCTGTGGCTATAAGGCCCCCTCCCCAATTTTGCTTCATTAATTACAGGCATAAGCCTTGCCACCTATCTTATACCTAAAATCAAAGAAGCAGTACAGTCTTTTAGTATTTGTATTTTGTTTTCAACATATTAGTAGTTTTGTTTCTTCTTAATATTTTATTTTTATTAAAATTACACACTTAGTTTTAGAAAGTCATAACACTCTATATAACTTAAAATAAGTGTCCGTTGTGCTGAAGGACTTGGCGGGTTCCAAACTGAAACCCGTAATCTTCAATTTGAGAAATTTCCTTGGTTTATTCTTTTGATAAACTTCTCCCTGCTGTTTCTCGACACTATTTTCCCTAGAATTTGGTTAATTAAAAATAGACTTTCTGAAATCATCATGTAATCTCCTTACCTGGCTTCCCTGCTTTCCACTTTTATCTTTTCGTTCTACTTTCTGGGAGATTTTCCGAATTTTATCTTCTAATCCCTTTACTGACCTTTTCTGTATCTATGTCTTTTAAATTTCCAAGGGCTACTGTTTTGTTCTCTGTTTGACTGTTTTGTCTCCTATTTTTAGTGCCTAACTGTAACATCTGTTAACTATCTGAGAATCCAAGCTACATCTTTTTGTCATGTTTTCATTGTTTCGGTTGCTTCTGAATCTCTTGTTGTGTCAGTGCCCCTTGTCTTCCTCATCCGAGGGTTACTTCTACTTTCGGCGATCCTTGGGCATTCTTCGTGGGTCCCAGTGCAAGGGGGAGGCCAGCAATCTTATCATTCAGTCCTAGACTTTTCACTGAATCCCTGTTTTCAGCGACGCAATTGCCCCTTGGCTGTGCCTGGGAGTGTCACAATGTTGATCATCTCCTAAGTCTCCAGTTTTCGGGAAAGAGGTTTCTCTCTGCCTTTTATAGACCACCAACCAAATCTCTGACATGTGTGTCCCTGCACTTTCAGAAGGAGTCCATGCGTCTGATTCCTAATCAGCACGCACAGGCTTCCTGCACTTTCATCATAGGCTTCAACTTTCTCTGGACGTGATCCAATTACTCACTTTTTCATTGGATTCTCAGTTTCCAAAATAATGGCTCTCTCATTGCTTTATTGTGAAAGGAGAAAATAGCAGTATGCATGTGTCTTCAAACTTCCCCATTCTACTGAAAGTCCTAATGTTTACTTAGAATTTCACAGATATCTGCATCCACAGAGAAGTTAAACTATTACCCTTCAGTTGCAGGATGTTAGTGATAATAATAAAAGAGAGCTATCCTTGTTGAGCACTACTAGGGACCAGGTACTATCTTAAGATTGCATTCATTATCTTTTATAGGTCCCCAAACAGACCTATGAGACTGATGCAATTATTACTCCCATTTTACAGATGAGGAAACTGAGGCTCAGAGGTTAGAAATGTATCCGGTGTCATGAATCTTTTGACCATGTGATTTTCCACAGGGAGTAGAGTGAGAATTCAATTCCAGGTACTTTCACTTCAGAGCTTTTTGATCACAATAATACAATCCTTTTATCATAACTTAAAGGGATATACACCTGTCACTAATAGCATTAGTAGAAATCAGTTTCTCTGCCAAACTACAATACCTATTTCTCAACAGAGATAGTCTAGAGCAAATATTGGAAGCCTGTAATTTGTATCTTAAGTAACAGTTGTTTCCTCATTAGATATCCCCATCTTTTCAATGTAACCCAGGGGTGGCAGTGAGCATCCCCTGTTACATGGAGTCCTCATACTTTCTGGAAAAAAACTAGAAAATTATTCATGCTAAGGTAAAATGGCTTAACCTTTCCAAGGCATTATATTTTTACTAAAACTACAAAGCATCAAAATAAATAACAATGATAGATAGCTAACAAAATCTCTACTCTTCCATGCGTCCAGGCCTTTGCAAAGAGTCTCCGCAGCTCGTCCCATCAGGAGGTGGAGTCTATTTCCCCACACCTTAAATCTTGACTGGGCTTGTGACTTGCTCCTGCTGATAGACATGGCCAAGAGTGACTGTTCCAGTCCTTGCAGGCATCCTCTCTCCCGCTTGGACCCCTGCCTCTACCAGCTGGCTTGCCCAGGGTCAGAGGCCCTGGAGAGCAGAGCCAAGTCACCCAGTTCTCCCAGCCAAGGCCAGGCATGGAAACAAGCTGGCCAGGAGCCAGCAAGAGCCGCCCTACCCACATCTGACTGCTGCTGCAGAGAGCCCAGCTGATCTCAGCCAACATCTATGACTCACAGAACTGTGGGATATATAAGTGGCTGTTGTTTTGGGCCATTAAGTTTTGAAATGGTGTGTAATGCAGCGCTCCTGTGGTAGTGGTTAACTGATGCGAAGCCCAATGTAGTATCTCCGGACTGTCAAGTACTTCTATCTATATGGCCTAGAATTGGGAATTTTTCGTCTGTAGAGTAGAGAACAAGCTGGAGACTAATTCAAGATCCTTCCTAAAGCAGCTCTGTGCCTTCTGTACTGTCATGCCAATGCCAGTGTGGCTTGCCATTCGGCACGTGGCCCTTCCACAGCAGAACGCCCATCCTTCCTCCCTTGCCTCTGGGGTCGAATGTTGAACCTTTTCTTTGCCAAGCAATAGAAAATATTCACCTCAACTCTAGTATTTATGAGTTCATTTTAAAATAAATGTAGTATTTATCTAGCGCTCATCTAGGACATTTCAAGAAATGCTATAAAGTACATATTTACTTTCTCTATGTTAATTTTGACACCAAAAAAGAAAGCTGTAACTTAGTTGTGGCAGAGATTACTAATTTTCTTCTAATATTCATTGGCTCTTCATTTTCTGTTTCTTTTTTGAGACAGGGTCTCATTCTGTCATGCGTTAGAGTTCAGTGGTGTCGTCATAGCTCACTGCAATGTCACACTCCTGGGCTCCAGCAATCCTCCTGCCTCAGCCTCCCAAGTAGCTGGGACTACAGGTGTGCCCCACCAACCCCGGCTAATATTTCTGCCTTTCTTTCCTTTTTTTTTTTTTTTTTTTCCGGTAGAGACAGGGTTCCACTGGTGCTCAAGCTGGTCTCAAACTCCTGGCCTCAAGCAATCCTCCCACCTCGGCCTTCCGAAGTGCTAGGATTATAGGCCTGAGCTATCGCACCCAGCCTCATTACTCCTTCTTTTATCAGAGACTTCTTATTTTACCAGACTCACAGCCAACCAGGATAAAAGCCACATCTCTTGGTCTCCACGCAGCTGTATCTAGCCGTATGACCGCGTGCAGGCCACTGGGGTGCGAGCAGAAAGAGGTGTGCTCCTCCCCCACGCTTTCTCTTCCCGCTGGCCGGAATGAAATGTGGGACGGAGCTGTCTCGGGTGGTGACCACAAGGACAACACTCTAGATACGTGAAGCAACAAGACAGGAAAAGAATCCTGGTCTGCAGATGGCCTCGGGGGTGTGAGGGGAGCTGGGAACCAGTACTGGGCTTTGTACCTCTCGGTCACTAGGTAAAAGGGAAATCAAGATTCTGCTTATTTGAAATCAAGTTTACCCTGAGTTTCTGTTACCCACAGCTAAACATATATCCTAATACTGCGGTTGTTACCTCAGCTTCTCACAGAAATTCCTCCACTGAACGACTGTGTATTGTTACTTCTTCCATGCATTTCAGTCAAAGCCCCATTCATTTACACAGATCCTCTCCAAACTTTGGAAAAAACGTAAGCAAAGAAATTGATAACTTACCCTTAGTGTCCTTTATGTAAAATACTTGTGTTATATTCTTCCTTGGAATTGGTTTTGGAAAGTATTTTAAATTCACCTTCTATAATTTCTGCAAGAAATAAACACCTCTATGACACATTAATTTTCTTATGTACTTCCTGGAGACTAAAGGTAATTACAACCAAGTATTGTAATCTGTTTCATTCTAGTCACTAAAATTTCCTATTTCTTTCATTTTCACCGTTTTTAGATCCACATTAAATGTCTTATCTTGTACTTTGATTTAATGAATAACGTATTACAAATCCTCTGGGAAATAGGTAGGAAAACATTTTTAGTAACTAAGTACTAAATAGTGTACTACAGACCATAATTTTTATAGGAATTCAGAGGAGTGAGAAATAAATAATCAGCAAATTTCCCCCTATATGCCAAGAGAACACGTCTACTAACCTATACTCTATGGGAAAAAAAGATCTCTCATCAAAATTCTTGGGAAATATAATATTCTCTATTCATTTCCTGAAGATTCAAAATATCCACTGACACAAAAAAGATTCTGAGAAGATCTACAGATAAGACTCTATTTAATAAAATATTTCCCAAATTTCTTTGACCACAAATCTCTCTTTGTCTGTAGCACCTCATTAGACCCTGAAAGTCATGCTGCTTGGAACACATTTTGGAAACTTGTTGAGATAAGGAAGTTTTCATAAAGAAGGTCAAGTCTGAGTCTGTATTTTAGAAAATAGGTATGATTTACATAAGAAGTAGAGTCCAAAGAGGGTTGCCCAGAGAAGGGGAAATCACAAATAGGATTTCCAAAATGTTCATTCCAGTAATATCCTTTGGCCATCTGTAGTACACTTGGATACACATCATAAACCATATAGTCTCACTGCTTGAAGACTTCAAGCTGCTATGCAACAGAGACTTGAATGACAAGCAGTCTGCTAAGCCCTGAGAATACAACGGTGAAAAGTAGGAACACAGAAGAGGTAGGGCACATACGTGTGACAAGGATGCAGCCAGCATGACTGATGGCTAAAAGTCAGGGTTAGTGAAAAATGAGATCTAAGTTGTGGACAGCCTCTAATTCAAGGAAATGGTTCCAGTGAAGACTAGAAAAACAAAGTCGAATCCTAGAAGAAAATTTTAAGAAAGTTTAGTATCTCTTTAAATATTGGCACTTTCTTCATGTTGTATGGTCTAGAATTTATGTAAAACTATATATTTAAAGATATACTCTGATTAAATAAAGTTAATACATTTTGAATGTAATATATACAGAATTATAATGGGATATCTTGTCAATAAAGGTAATTAGGTCTAGTACACATCACGGTTTAAAAATGGCTATGGATTAATGGGAATCATTAATTGCTTTATAAGCTCAGAATCTTCTCCAGCATCAAATCCCAAATCCCCAGCGACAGCTGGATTTTTGACTGGGCTACAGCAGCAAAGATATGAAAAGAAAAGCGGACTCCTAAGGTGTATAAAGGAAGCAGAGTCAAGGGGGTGATGAAGACACACATCGTTGGTAAGGTCTTTGTCTCTTTCTCCACACCATTCTCCTTCCCAAGCATGTCCCCATCAGGGCTCAGTGGTGGAAAACAGTGCCTTCCTGCTACCCAAACCCCTTAGTCAGGGTGCATTCTTTGATCTCTATGTGGTCGTGCTTCCCCTCCTCACTTCCCTGTCAAATTACATGTACTAAAGCATTAATAAATGAGCTTAATTAAGAAATTAATTAGAGAAAAAGCAATATTGGTTAGCAACAGTTAAATGTCTATTTTTCTCGACAGAGTAACATCTTAATAAGAACCTTAAATATCTCCTACTTAATTGAATGAGAGATGCTAGAATTCTATGCTCTTTGAAAAGACCACAATAGAGATCAGGGAGCAAGGGCCTTTCAAGTATCTTGAAAGTCTAATCAGGTGGGCAGCTGCCTCTTGGGACTTTTTGCGCAGACAGCTGCTCAGCCCTTCCTCATCAGCAAACACGGAAGAAAACACCTGGGGGCTGCCTTCCACTGCACCCTGTCTGTTGAATAGAGAGAGACAACCATTGCTGGTTGATAGCAACAGAATTTGGTTTTTGTCCGTGCTCCTTAAATCCCACTCCGTTAGCCAGAAAATTTAATTTAATAAACATGCACTTAATACTTGTCGGGTGCAAGGCAACGGGCTGGATGCTATAAGGGATGCAAATGTGAGAGGCCTAACAACTCTCTTCAAGGCACTTGTGTGAATATATGAGGTCTGGAGAGCTTCTGCTGTACCTTGTCCATGCTTCTGTCATTACAGTCAGGTATGGGGACAAGAGCACAGACACTCAAGTCCAACTGCCTTGATTCTGTTGGAGGTTTATTAAGCCAAGTTGAGGCTGTGCCAGGGAAAAACATGAACCACAGGCAAGCTGTGGCTGTTCTTTCTGAAAGGGAAGTTGGACACTTTAGCATTTTAAAGTCATACAGAGAAGGAAAGGAGCAGGGTTGCTGATGAGGCAAAGTGGTTACATGATTGTGAGGCCCAGAAAATCTACATTTTACATAAAATAAAGGGAATGTTAGAAGGGAAAAAGGAAGTGAGGGACGCATCGGTTACGTAGATGTCCCTGCTTAGGTGGAAAAATGTTTGACTCTGTGTGCCTTCAGTTTTGTTGCCTGTAAAGATAAACTTGTAATTCTCTATTAATGTGAAATGGAATAGGCTTTGGTTTTCGGTGCTAGACATAGTTGCACTTTGCAGGTCCTTGTTTATGGGAGGTCAGCCAGGAACTTCCTTAATGAATGATCTATGGGGGCCAGTTCTTCACAGGTGCCTGAAGCCTTTACCTTCTCTGTTGCATATGGAGTTGGGAGTGGCCCTGAGATTTTTATATTCCTCCCCTTTCTTCAAAATTTTTTAGAGAAAACATTATAAAAGACATGTGTTTATGGTTATATTTTTTATTTAATCCCACATCACTAGGAAGTTTCATTTTTAGGAGATCATGTCCCTCAGAGAGGAGAAAAATTAGGCCAGGAAGGATCAATGTCAAAAAAATTGTAGGTAAATAGTAAAACTCAAAAATGACGGGAAAGGCTAGAATCTATGATGAGTTCACTGTATTTTTTTCTGAAACATAATTCTCTCTCTCTCGTTTCTCATTTTTATTAATGAAAAATCATAGTAAGACAAATTTATTTGCAAAATTAATTTTAGCTTCATTATAGTTGGCCTGATTATTTGCATAAGATACAGCACGAATAGTTATTGGCTAGGTAGGCTTTTTCTTTCTTTTCTTTTAACAGAGAGAGAGAGAAAATATATGAATAGAATACCAGGAATAAAAGAAAGGGCCATCCATAAAAATTTCACATAAATCTAGTCCAGGATAAGATGGAGTAAGCAACCTGTCTTTACCACGAAATGCAACTATAAAAACTGAACACCCTGCATGGAGCAGGACCCTGAAAACTAAATATCAGCAGGCAGGTAGGAGAAGAGAAGAAGACGAGAATTAAAGGAGAGCCCTCTAGTTCTAGCTTAAAGAGTAGGGAAGGGAAATCCCAATGTTCAGATAAAGTGAGGAAATCCTCAGGTTGTTTTTACTTTTCTACATTCATTTACAACCTGTCCCTTAAACAATCATTTGATGGCGGTAGCAGAGATCCTACTTGGAGTCTACAGGAGACAAAAGTCTAAGAGAAAAGAAAACTTCTCTTGAATTGGTGAAAATGGCAGGGCAAAACAGCATTGCTTTTTTATTGTTTTTTAAATATCTGTCCACCCATGGCTCATACCCATGTCACTTGGGAATAGTCACAAAATTGCATGCCAGAGTGGGATAAGTAAAGCTCCAGCTTTCTGGCCAGATACCTGAAAACAGAAATCCCAGATAACCAGAAAATATTTGTTTTTCTTTTCCTTTTTTTTTTTTTTAGGAGAGCGCAAAGCAGATGGAGAAATGCAACATCAAACTAGGGTGACAGCGTAACCTCCCCCATCTGCAAAAGTGCTGATTTATGCCTATTGTCCCAGCAGCGCATCAGGACAAGAATTTTCCCAAAATGTTTCACTTTGTAAACCAAGATAACCAGAAAATATTAAGGAGAATGGAAGAGCCTTAAAAAGCAACGCCATAAAGTCATTTATCAACTCCTGGTTCTAGTCAGCATACCAAAGTTTTTGAGAACTGAATTAACAAATAGAACACCATCCAAGTCACAGAATAACTATTAGGTGACACACACAAGAAAGATTCAAATAACACTTCAAATGTATTAAAAAAGGGAACTCACATTGAGCCATAACACACAGAAGGAAGGGACTTGTGGTATGAGTCTAGCCAGGTTGATCGCCCACTAAATATCATCATGTTTAATAGAATACAAATAAAAATCAGCATCTCGTAACATAATATTCAAAGCATATAGGATAAAATCCAAAGTTGCTCAGCATACAAAATCCCAGAAAATCTCAACCCACCTGAAAAAAGACAAGCAGCAGAAACCAACACATGACACAGATGTTGGAATTAGCTAAAAAACCAACCAAACAAACAAAAAAACACAACACTTTACAGTGACTACTATACAAATGGTCCAACAAATAATCATAAATGCACTTGAAATGAATGGAAAAATAGAGATTCTCAGGAAAGAAACATTTAAAAAAACAAATAGAGCTCTATAACTGAAAAATACAATAACCAGAATAAAAAAACTCACTGGATGAGCTCAATAGAAGATTGGAGATGACAGAAGAGTCAGTGAACTTGAAGATAAATCAATGGAAATGATCCATTGTAAACCAAAGAGAGAAAAAGATTGAAAATGAACTGGACTTCGGGGACCTAAAAAACAGTAACACTCATGTCTAATATTCAAGTCATCAGAATCCATTAAGCAGAGGAGAAAAACTGGTGCCAAAAAAATATATAAAGAAATAATAACTGAAAATTTTCCGAGTATGGATCCAAATAAAACTCTGCAGATTCAAGAAGCTCAGTAGACCCCAAAGAAGAGAAGACCAAATAAATCTGTTTAGACAAATCATAATCAAGTTTCTGAAGACTAAAAACATAGTAAAAAACATGAAAAGAAACCAGAGACAAACAATGCATTATCTTTCAAGGGTCAGCAATTTGAATTACTGTAGATTTCTTATAAAAAGCTATAAAAGCCAGAGGAATTGGCATGAAATTGTTTAAATTCTAAAATAAAATTGTCAACTCATAATTCTATTTTCCATGAAGATAACCTCCAGAAATGAGAATAAAATAATGACCGTATTGGTTTGCAATGGCTACCATAACAAAGAATCACAAACTAGGTGGCTCAAACAACAGAAAGTTATTGCTTCACAGCTCAGTAGGCTGGGAGTCTGAAATCAAGGTGTCAGCAGATTGGGTTCTTTCTGAAAGCTGTGAGGGAAAGATCTGCTACATGCCTCTCCCCTTGGCCAGTAAATGACCACCTTTTCCCTGTGACTGTTCAAACGACCTATGTATGTGTGCCTTTTTTGTCTAAATTTTCTATTTCTATAAGAATACCAGTCATATTGGATTGGGGCCCACCTCACCCTCATGACCTCATTTTAATTTGATTATCTTTTAAAGACTGTCTCCCACAAGTTCACATCTGAGTTACTAGAGGTTAGGATCCAATGTGTCTTTTGGGTGACTACAAAATTCAACCCATAATACAGACATTCACAGATAAAGGAAAATTAAGAGAATTTTTTTGCCAGACCTGCTCTAAAAGAATTGCTAATGAAAGATCTTCAGGCAGAAGATAAATGAGACCAGAAGAAAATATAATATATCTGAAATAAAGGACTAACAACAGAAATCATAAATATCTGGGTAAATATAAAAGACGATTCCTCTTCTCTTTAGTTCTTTGCAATGTATTTGACAGTTGAAACGAAAAATTCAACATCATATATTGTAGTTTTTAATGTATATAGCTAAAATAGATGGCAATTATAACATAAAGGGGTGAGGGTAAAAAAAGCTAAATGCAGTAATGTTTCTACATTCCAATTAAATGGTAAACTATTGATTCTAAGTAAACTATAAAATGTTAAGTATATATATACATATATATAGTAATCCCTGAAGAAAATACCATACAAACTAAACAAAGAGCTATAATCAAAATTGTAATGAATATATTAAAAAGGAATTCTTAAAAATAATCAAATAACTCAAAAAGAAGACAGGAAATGGGAAACAGAGAAACAAAAAACAAGGGTACAAACCCAAACCAAATAATAAACAGTAGATCAAAATCCAAACATATAAATAAATTACATTAAGTGTAAATACTAAAAACAACAATCTAAAGACACAGATTATGAGAATAGATTTTAAAAACATGACCCACCTATATGATGTCTACACAAAACTAACTTTAAATATGAATAGTTTAAAGTAAAAGTATGTAAAAATATATACCATGCAAACACTAATCAAAAAAAAAATTGGAGGAATAACATCAGTAAAAAAGTGAAGTAGGAGGCTCCAAGTTCTCATTACTTCACAGAAAAATTGAAAGAACAACCAGAAGCTGTCTGAACAAGTTCTATAGAATTTCTGCGTAACAAAGGTTCACTGAAATCAAGCAAATGTCCAATAAAGAAAAAGCCCTCTTCACAATGCAAAGGAGGTTTTGTGGGGCTCTTATTCACCCTTCTTCAATCCTCCTCCCCAGCATGATAGCAGAATTGGATTGGTGCAAGTGTCATCCCAGTTTCCAGCCCTTCCCTACAAATCAAAGCTTGTAGAGCAGACCTTATTGGCAAATTATTGTGTACATCTCTTCTAATATGCCTGACGAATACCTAAAGGACTTACACAAGGCACCCATTTTGCATAACTTGGAAAACAGGCAAGAAAAGTGGCAGAAACTACTCATAAAAGCTATGAGGCAGACTACAAACCTACAGATGCTTGGGGCAAAAGACTATAAGTAGAAACATAGAAGAGGCCATTAAATCCTGAAGGAGACACCAAAGAAGAAGCTGAAGTGAGGTTCTTTAGGAAATTAGGACATTTAAAAGCAGCTGGAAATAAGGGGGAATTTTAAAAAGCCACACACATATCTAGGGAAGACACATGCTCAGAAAAGTTCTGGAATACCTTAAGCTTTCACCTTGGGCTGATCCCTAGGCTAAGAACAAGCCAAGGTAATTGGTGAAGCAGTGTTCCAGCACAGAGCCAAACTGAAAAGATTAAGAGAGAGAGTTATTCTCTCTCTTTCTTTTTGGTGTGTGTTTGTTTGATATTATTATATTTGTTTCTGGTCTTGACATTCAAGTAAGTTTCTGTGAGAACATTAGCTGAACACAAGCTAAACACAAGCTACAAGACTTCAATGATTACATATTACAAGGAATAGTCTTTGCAAAAATATTTTTGCTAATGTCTCAAAAAAACACAAGTGGACTCCTGCAGCATTGAGCAATCAAAACAAAGAGAAAGAGAATGTGATTTCTAGGTTATCACATTATAATAGTCAAATGCCCAGTTTTCACATAATAAAAAAAGGGCATACAAAGAAACAGAAAAACATGGCTCACTCAAAAGAGCACAATAAATTTCTATTAATTAAAATAAATCAACAGAAACCATCCCTGAGGAATACCAGACCTAAGTACTGTAAAACAACCGTCTTTAATATGATAAAAATTTAAGAAGAAAACATGGGAAAATAACTAAAAGAAATCAGGCTAACAATATATGAACAAAATTAAAATACTTACAAAGAAATAGACAGTATTCAAGAAGCTAAACGAATTCCGGAGCTGAAAAGTATAATAACTGAAATTTAAAAATTCGCTCCAAGGGTTCCACTGTGAGAAAGCATAAACCACTTTAAAAGAGTACCTGAGGGACTTTTGGAACACCGTCAGGTGGACCAACATAAAAATTATGAAGTCCCAGAAGAATAAGAAAGAAAGTAAGAAAGAGGGAGAAGACTATTTGAAGAAATAATGGCTGAGAACTTCCCAAATTTTATTACATACATATATCTACAAATAAAGCTCAACAAACTCCAAGTAGAATGAACCCATACCAAGACACATTACAATCAAACTGTCAAAAGACAAAGACTGACTCTCAAAAGCAGCAAGAGAAAAGCAACTTATTACATACAAAGGATCCTTCTTAAGATTTTCAACCAAATTCTCATCAGAAACATTGGAGGCCAAAGGCAATGGGCTGATATATTTACTACGCTAAAAGAAAAAAGCTATAAACCAAGACTTCTATCTCTGGTAAAAAATGTCCTTCAAAAGTGAAGAAGAAATTAAGACATTCCCAGATAAACACCAGATGGGAGAGTTTGTTACCCCTAGATCTGCCCCATTACAAATACAACAAATGCTAAAGGAAGTCCTTCCAATTGAAATGAAAGAACTGTATATTAGTAGCTTCACTAGGGAATTGTATTAAACATTTAAAGAAGAATAGACACCAATTATCAAAATCTTCCAAAAATTTTAATAGGAAGAAAGACTTCCTAACTCATTCTAGGCTAGCATTTCCCTGACACCAAAGCCAGACAAAGACACTACAAGGAAAGCAAACTACAGACAAATTCCTTCATAAATATTGATATAAAATCATCAATAAAATACTAGGAAACTAAATTCATCAATATATTAAAAGGATTATAGATGATGAACAAATGGAATTTATTTCTGGAATAAATTGTTCAACATACAAAAAGTAGTCATTATAATACACCACATTAACAAAATGAATGAGAAACCACATGATTATATCAGTTGGTGCAGAAGAAGCATCTGGAAAAATTCAATATTTTCTCAATATAAAAACACTCAATAAACTAGAAATAGAAGAAAACTTACAAAACATGATGAGAGGCCGTATATGAGAAACCTACAGATAATATCACATTCATTGGTGAAATATTAAATCTTCTGCCTTAAAATCAGGCACAAGACAAGGATACCTGTTGTCATCACTTCTATTCAACATAATATTGAAAGTTCTAGGCAGAGTAATGAGGCAAGACAAAACAAATAAAAGACATCAAACTGGAAAGAGCTACTACATGAGTTCAACACAGTTTCAGCATATAAAATCAACACACACAAATCAGTTGCATTTCTGTATACTAACAATAAATAATCACAAAGAAAATTTTTTTAAAAATTCCATTTGCAATAGCAACCAAAAGAAAAAAAAAAACCTTACAATTAAAATTTAATTAAGAAAGCAAAAGCCTTATAGGTGGAAAACTATAAAACATCACTGAAAAAAATTAAAGAAGATATAAATAAATGGGAAGACATTCGATGTTCATGCATTTAAGACTTACTATTGTTAAGATGACAGTCTACAGATTCAATGCAATTCTTGCCAAAATCCTAACAGTGATATTCACTGTTAAGTAAAAAAGTTGAACCTAAAATTCATATGGGACCTTGAATAGCCAATGCAATTGTGTAAAAGAACAAAGTTGGCAAATTCACAATTCCTGGATTCAAAACTAACTATGAAGCTACAGTATTCAAAACAGTGTGGTACTAGCATAAGTTCAGGCTGTTGTAGACTGAATGTTTATGTCTTCCCAAAATTGATATGTTGGGAACCAAACCCTCAATGTGATGAAATCAGGAGGTGGGACCTTTAGGGCATAATTAGATCATGAAGGTGGAGCTTTCATGAATGGGATTAGTGCCCTTATGAAAGAGACCTCAGAGAACTTCCTAGCCCTCTTTCTGCCAAGTGATTATACAATGAGGATATGGCAGTTTGCAACCTTGAAGGGAACCCTCACCAGAATCTGACTATACTAGCACCCTGATCTCATATGTCCAGCCTCCAGAACAGCAAAAAGTAATTGTCTGTTGTTTATAAGCCACCCAGGCTATGTCACTTTGTTATAGCAGCCCAAACTGACTAATACATAGATATATACAAAAATGGAATAGAATAGAAAGCCCAGAAATAAAACCTCGCATATATGGGCAATTGACTTTTGACAAGGATGCCAGATCATTCAATAGGGAAAGGACAATCTTTTCAACGGATAGTGTTGGGAAAACTGGATATCCATATGTAAAAAGAATGAAATTGGACCCTTCCTTATACTATATACAAAATTAATTGAAAATGAATCAGACCTACATGTGAGAACTAAAATTATAAAACTCTTAGACAAAAATATAGGGTAAATGCTTCATGACATTGGACTTGATGGCAGTTTCTTGGATATGACACGAAAAGCACAGGCAATAAAAGAAGAAAATAATTGAATTTTATCAAAATTAAAAACTTTTGTACATCAAAGTACAATATCAACATAGTGAAAGGACAACTCAAAAATTGGATAAAATATTTGCAAAGCATATATCTGATAAAGGATTAATATCCAGAATTTATAAAGAGCTCCTCAACAAAAAAACCAACAACCTGATTTAAAATAGCAGAAAACTTGAAGAGGAACAAATGGGTAATAAGCATAGGAAAAAATATTCAACAACGCTAGTTAGTAGGAAAATCCAAACCAAATCCACAAAGAAATACCACTTCCCACCCATGACTTAGGATGTCTATTACTAAAACAAAAACAAGCAAACAAAACCCAGCAGAAAACAACTAGTATTGGCAAGGTTTGTGTGAAAAACTGAAACCTTCCTGTGTTGCTGGTGGTAAAGTAGAATGGTGTACCCACTATGTAAGACACTATGGTGGTTTCTCAAAAACTTAAACACAATTACCTTATGATCCAGTAATTCCATCTCTACATATAAACCAAAAGAATTGAAAGCAGCAACTTGAGCAGATATTTGTACAGTCCTGCTCCTAGCAGCATTATTCACAATAGCCAAAAGATGGAAGGAACCCAGATGTCCATCAACAGATAAATGGGTAAACAAAATGTTGTATATACATGTAATGGAATACTTCTCAACCTGAAATAATCAAAAGGGTCACATTCCAATTTTACAGAGTCTATTCAATTGAAAAGCTTGGAATGGCCATTCCAAGGATGCACCACTCCAGAGAAATGGTGATAGTGCTCTGAAGCTTCATCTGTATTTATAGCCTTTCCCCATCACTCGCAATTCTCCCCCACCCCAGCCTCCTGCCCAGTCCATGGAAAAATTGGCTTCTGTGACACTGGTCTCTGGAGCCAAAAATGTTGGGGACCACTGGTTTAATGGGTCCAGAGTTTTTGTGTGGGATAATGAAAAATTTCTGGAGATGGATAGTGGTGATGGTCACACAATAATGTGAATTGTACACTTAAAAAATGGTTAAAATGATAAATTTTATTTCATATATCTCTTACCACAATAAAAAAAAAGGAAAAAATCAAAAAATTGCTTTTAAATTATAAAAGAAAACTCACGTGGTTATATGTTACTTCAAACCAAAGATAATTACAAATGATAGAGCAAACTTACAGAAGTATAAAAGGGTCTATTCATCAAGAAAGCATAGCAATCCTAAATGTGTATGCACCTAATAGCAGGGATTCCAAATAGATGAGCCCAAATTTGACAAAACTAATGTAGAAATTAGGCATCATCAATTATAGCTGGAGATTTTAATATGCCTTTCTCAATAATAGTTAGAAGTAGTGGACAGAAAGTCAGCAAATATATAGAACTAAGCAACATTGTCAATTAACTGAACTTAATTGGCATTAATAGAACAATTGTTCAACTGCATCCAGAATTCAGAAAACACTAAGGGTCAAATAGGTCAAGTTCTTCAACAGATACATTATAAGGGAAAAAGGGGAACAGAGATGTAATTTATAAATTAAAAGATACTTAAGCCACATTCAAAAAATGGACTAAACTATGACATTAAGGATTGTACAGTTGGGTGAAAAATATCCTGAAGAAACAAAAGAAGTATTAAATTCAGGATAATAGCTATTTTGGAAGAGGGATTGATAAGGCAATCAAATGAGATCAAATGTATGGAGCCAATGCTAAGGTACCCGAAGAAGTTCTATTTCTCTATCTAATGGTTATGGGTGTTTGCCTTATTATAATCCTCTAAACTCTACAAATTTGTTTTAGTGTCATTTTTCTGTATTTGTATTTTATTTTAAAATAAGAATATTTGTAAATCACTATAATAGTTCTACTTCTGGGTAAAATAAAATAGCTTGCAACAGACCAGCATGCCCACAAAAACAACCAAGAAAGCTAGATAAAATGTAAAACAAAACACAATCAAATAAACAAAAGTGACTTCTGCTTGAAGGCACTGGAGAACTTCCAAGGCAAATAGGACCTCAGAGGCCAACATCCTATGGTGACACAGAGATGGGATGACATTCTGAGCCATTCTTTTTTCAGGGTATTTACCAATTCTTAGCATGAATCCAAGCAGAGGACCCAGTCAGGGGACATTAATAGGAGGCTAAGAAGTCAGCTGGAATTTTGGCAATCCAGTTGGCTGGAGAGAGAAAAATCAGAGATGGGGATGCCAAAGCATCCACGTGGGGTGTAGAACCCTAGTGGAAGGGATATATAAGAAAATGAGCCTGGCATTCTAATACTTCTAAATTCTTGAACTGCTTAAAGCAGGAAGACAAGAAGCTAGGTAGAAAATTTATGAATGGTAGAGAAGTGTTTTCCACAAAACAGACAAAAATTTAAGGTCTTCCAAAGAGGAATAGATCTAGTAAACAAAGCCAGATCCTCATTTTAAAGCCTGGGCAACTACAACTAAATAGCAAAGATGAATCATTGGCTAACAAAGCCTTACAAAAACTGCAACTTAGTTCTAGTCGATGAAATTATGATCATATTAAAGTAATTTGTAGTTAACCCTCTCTGAAAGAAGATAATGTCACCTAGATCCTTTACAATTTATTCTACACGATGTCCAACATTCAGCCACAAATTATGTGACTGTCAAGAAGCAAAGTGAAAAGTCAGGCAACAAAAACACATACAGAAGACCCAGCTGCTTGAATTAGCAGATGTGAGTTTAAAATAGCTGTGATTAATATATTAAAAAAATAAATGACATGTTTAAGGTGTCATCAGAGAACTAGAATTTACAAAAAAAGAATAAATATAAATTTTAGATTTAAAAAATGTAATAACTTAAGAACTCAATAGTCGGGCTTAACATCAGATTGGACAACATAAGAGAGGATTAATGAACAGGTAGATAACTCAGTAGAAAACACGCAGATTGAAGCACAGAAAGCAAAAGCACAGAAAATACAGAAAAGAGTGTAAAAAACATATAGAACAGGGTGAAAAGGTCTGATATACAGGCAAACGGAGTCCCAAAAGCACAGCAGAGAGTAAACCAAACAGAAACAATATTTACAGAGATAATTGCCAAGAATTTCTTAAAACTGACTGACGATATCAAATTATGGAATTAAGAACCCCTACAGACCTCAAGCCAGATAGATACAGAGAAAACCGTACCTAGAAACATCAGAGTAAAACTACTGAGAAACAGAGAAAATGAAAATCTTAAAAGCGGCCAGAGGGAGGGAAATGGTACACCACTTTAAATGGAGTAACAGAAAAATTCCTAGTTGATTTTGCAACAGAAACAATATAATACAGAACCCAATGGAATGACATCTTTAGCATCTAAAGTCCTAAAAGAAAACAACAGTAAACATAGAATTCTATACTCAGTAAAAAGTAGCTATGAAATGTGATGGGAAAAGAAAACCACTTACAGACAAACAAAATTGAAGAATATATTGCCAGCAGACCAACAGAGAAAGGTATATTAAAGATAGTTTTTCAGCAAAAAGGTACCTGCTCCCCGATAGGAACATAGAAAGGCAGGAAGAAATAAAGAGCAACGGAAATGTTGAGTGTCTGAGTAAATATGAATGAATGACACCTGTACAAAGCAACAGTTATTATTATTGTATTGTTATATTTCATGTTGTCAAAAATAAAGCTGGACATCAATTAAAGTGGTAAGAACAGATCTTAGTCGGTAATAGCTATTGCAATAGGGTAAAGAGTCCAGCCTGAACTGAACTCAACTTTGCTTGCACAGAGGTCGCTGGAGAATGAGTGAGGAGGGAAAGGGTTGAGCGGGGTCTTAGGAGGGTCCGAGAAGAGCAAAATTACAAAGTTTGGTCAGTATAAACAAGATTAGGCCAGCTGTGTCTGCTAGCTAGAAATTATCGAAGTGAGGAGTCTAGACTCCTGCGGGGCTAGGAGACGGAGGCCCCATCCTCAGGTATTGGCTGGTACAAATTAAAATTTTTTGCAGTCTTCAGTTTTCCCAGGCAGGCACTTTAAAGGAACAGAAGGTCATCTTTAGGATGTGGTCTCCACCTGTTAGAAACTGTGCTAGTGTTTGTTTAGGTCTTTATAAGCCAACTTTCAAGTCTAGTCCAAAAAGGGGCTCAGAGGAGCCTGGCTAGGGTTTGGTCAGGGAGAGAATCTATCAGGGAGGTTTATAACGTGTAGCACTGAAACACATGATAGCAGTAACAAAACATGGGAGGAATATGGCGTTCTAATGTCCTAGAGTTTTCTGGGAAGTAATAAAAGGGCTAACATATCAAATTGCAATATCAAAGATAAGTTTGGGTTTTGTTTTTTGATATTTTTTTCTTTTGAGACAGGGTCTCTCTCTGTCACCCAGGCTGGAGTGCAGTGGTGCAATCACAGCTTATTGCAGCTTCAAACTCCTGGGCTCAAACAATCCTGCTGCCTCAGCCTCCTGAGTAGCTGGGACTGTAGTCACGAGCCACTATGAACCACTGATTTTTTAATTTTGCATAGAAATGGGGACCAGCCTATATTCACCAGGCTGGTCTCAAACTCCTAATCTCAAGTGATCCTCCTACCTTGGTGTCACAAAGTGCTAGGATCGCAGGCGTGAGCCACCGTGCCCAGTCTGCAAGAGATACCTTTTATTTGTAGGGTTACCACAAAATGTCAGTAAAAGATTATAACTAGCAAGTCAATAAAGGGTAAAAATTGAATTTAAAATATTTCATTGTTTCAAAAGAAAACAGGAAGGGAAATAAAAAAAAAACATAAATCAAGGAGCATGAACAGAAAATAATATAAATATGAGTATAACCCCATAAATATCAGGAAATGTAAATTCATGAATGATCAAATTAAAAGACAAAATTGTCAGGCCAGATTTCAAAAATCACCAAACTCTAGAATGCTTAAAAGGGAAACACAGCATAAGGAGAAAGAGAAGCTGAAAGTAAAAGGGTAGAAAAAGACAATATATGTACCAAGCAGAAACCAATTACATATCTTTCTTCACACCTGCTGCTAACA
>CAUYRT010070822.1:0-22786 GCA_963574885.1 Lepilemur ruficaudatus
TCATCCCCAGGCCGGGCTGCACCCCCCCCCCCCCCAGAGACGCAGTCAGAAAAACTCATTTGGAAGAGAATTGTGTTCACAGCTCTGGCCTGCGCAGATCTGGCTTTGTTTTCTAATCGAGCTCCTGGATTGAATATTTATTCACTTCCTCCTGCTCATAAACTCATCATGTAGCTTTTAAGTGGGGAAAATGTCCCTTTGCATTGAGAGTTGGTACGGAAAGTGTTTGATGAAAGGGCCAATTTGTCCTTTTCCCCACTGGATTTAGATTTGCCTTAACAAAATGTCAACACTAAAGTAGTCGGTCACACATCAAAGAGTTTAGATCTAATGGGCCTTTGAAGAGACAGTGTAAACACGTGGGAACAGTGTTCTAAGGAGGGGATGTTGCTTCAGAACGCCACGAAGCTTTCATGACTATGAACGGCGTTTAAATTTTAAATGGCTCCTAAAGAGGTTCTCTCAGCTTCTCCCTTTCTTTCCTCTTGCCGTGATTAGACCGTGGGGACGGCCGGGCGGGCTGTGCAGAGCGCGGGTCTCGTGCCGCCGGGGCAGGCAGGGGACACGTCTGACTTCCCTGCCTCCCCTTTTGTCGTAGAAACAGGACTTTTCTCTGCTGTCCGCAAGATCCCTCGACACTTCCAGGACCCTTCTCTCGGTGTCACGGTGGTCGGTTCTGTGTACCACGAAGGTATGTTCTGGTTCACGCTCAGGGTGCCCTTGCAAGGAGCTGCGGGACTGAAGGTCGCGTGGTGAGAACTGGGACCACGCGACCCTTCGTGCCGCGGAGCTGCGCTCTGCCTCTCCGACTCACCGCCGGGCCTCCAGCGTGCGTTATACCCCCGTGCCCGGCACGGAGGAAGCCTCGACAGATGTTTATTTAGTGAATAATTATTAATAAGTAATCTTTTTAAATACAGCGCACTGAGTAGGTAAGACCAACCTTCAAAATGAAGACAGCAAGAAAAACCATACGACACAGCAGCAGCTCTGCCAGAACGCAACAGAAAGCCAACGAGGCGGCGAGTGCCTGCGTCAGGTGCAGAGAGGGGCTGACCCAGGGCGGCTTCTCCTCCGCGGCCGTCGGAGGGAACCAGAAGGCGAGAGGCCACTGCGGCGTGCGCGGCTCGGCTTCTAACTGTCTCGGTCACGGAAACAGGATGGAGGCGAACCAGACCGCGGGAGCGAACAGTCGCATCGGCTGGGCCCCGAGTCATTGCCATGAACAATTTCAAAAACACACCATATAATACAGCCAGGCCCATGGGATGACGAGACGACTGTATAAAAAACAGTAGAAAATACAGGTAACAGGAATAGAGTCAAAGGAGATCCGAAAAACAGAGTGGTTGAGCCTAGGAAAAACAAACTAAAAAAAGCCCCAACAACTATGACTACCATTCATATGCAAGGAAGTAGAAGCCATTGAAAATTTCTACAAGGAACCCAGAAACTATTTTAAAAAAAAGAGTCACCAATTGAAAATCCTAGAACAGAACAAAACATGAGCAAATATTAAAACTCCGTTGACGGACTGAACATACGTTGGATGCAGAAAGAATTAGTGAATTATATTCATAGGTCAGATGTCAATGTCAAGAATAAATCACAGAGTGACAACTGATGGAAAGCCCAGGAGAGAGCACAAGAGATACCAAGAAAAGGACCAGCCCGTGTGTAATCGGAATTCCAGGGCAGAGGGGAGAGAAAAGTGAAGAAAAGCATTATTATATTGGCAGATGACTTTTCAAAACTAATAAAAGACAAAAGTTACAAGTCTAGGAAGCTTTATAAACCCAAACGTAGTAAATAAACACAGACACACGCATGCACGTGAAGGTACGTTATAGTAAAACTTCCGAAAACCAAAGGCAAAGAGAATTTTAAACTTTCTCCAGCGTTGCCAGAAGAAAGAGGCCGGTTTCTTCAAAAGAGCAAAGTGAACTGAAATTGACAACTCTCTTCTCGGCAGAAGAAACAGACAAGCCCAGAGACAGTGAGACCAAAAAAAAAAAAAAAGTGTTAAAGGACTAACAGAAAATAACTGCCAAGCTTAAATTTTGTCCAGCTCAATAATAACCTTTAGTGATAGAGAGGAAATAAACACGTTTTCAGACAGACATAAACGGAGCGATTTCAGCATCACCAGCGCCAGCAACTAGAGGAAATGCGACACTGCTCATCAAGCAGAAGGATCCTATTTCAGATGGAAGGGCAGAGAAAGTGATGAGGAAGACTACTATGGTGAAGATGAAGGCAAACCTAAGCAATGCCGACTGTATGCATCACCGTAATATTCATAACATCTCTTTAAATACTGCATCTTACCCAAGGAGTTGTTCCTAGTTCGATCCTGTGGCCTTTCGCCCCGCACATACATGTTTTGGTCTGAGCCAAATATTCAAGGGGACCCCTGTGCAGATTTCAGGGGCTCTTCTGTGCAGCTTCCTTCTCCCAGGTCCTCTGCACCTCAAAGTCTAGCCAGTGAGGTCTCATGAGCTCTGTCTCTGCAGCTCCAGAAAATCGCCAGGCTGGGTTTGAGCCCCCTTCCCCGTCACCCCCGTTCTGTAGTCTGGGCTTTGCATCTGGGCACAGAGCCCAGGCAATCGTAGGGCTCATCTTGCACATATTTCTTCTCTTGGGGCTCATTTTCCTACCCTGGCAATTGTACAATACATCCGGTTCTCTATCTATTAACTCAGAAGTCATATGCACTATCCTTCATTCACTAAAATAAAATAATTTTACTGCATCATACTTACACTCTCCTCCCAGGTAATGTAAAACCGCATAACTCGTTATCACTAGTCATCTCTCCTCTGATTCGTAGGTAGTTTGTCCGTATTTTAAACGTTAATAACCTAAAGTGCTGAACACTGATAGTTACTGGACATCTACAGGAGCAGACAGGGGGGCCCATAGCCAGGAGAAAAGTCAGTCAATAGAAATAGAGCCCCAAATGACGGCAATGATAGGAATTGCATACAAGGAGGTAGATAAAACTATTATAAAGAGGTTCCAGATGCTCACGGAGGTAAGAAAAATATAACGAGGAGAGAAAAGGTCAATATGAAAAAACGAAACTTGAGTAAGGACAGACAAGCCACTGCATACACCGGAGAGTCCGGAAAGCACCCGCATGTAGCAACGCTGATTTACAACAAAGGCAGCGTGACAGAGCTGAGTCTTCCCACATCAAGGAAGGTGGGTAAATTACATGTCCATGTGAGACAAAAGGAAACGTGATTTCTGTATCACTCTATGCTAAAACTTAGCCCAAGCGGATTATAGACCTAAATATGAAGGGTAGGACAACGAAACTTCTTCGGATAAAGGAGAGTATCTTCATGACCTCAGACGTCACAAAATGCTTTTTTAAAAAACCCGGAATATTAAAAAGCAGTAATCATAGAGGAAAAGATTTCTAAATTTGATCGTATTAAAATTAAGAACTTCATTGCCTCAAAAGACACACATAAATAAGTAAAACTTCAAGGTAGAAAAGCAAGTTTATAATAAATCCAGCCCACGAAGGGCTCCTGTGTCAGAAGGGAGCCCTTCCTAACTACACAGCCCACCTAGCAGGACAGGAGACAACAGCCTCCAATGGGCTCCCCAAAAGGAGACATCAAAGAGCTAATAAATTTATAAAACTGTCTCAACCTTATTAGTAATCAAGAAAATGCACAATAAAATCAAAATGAGGTACCTCTTAAACTCACTGGAATGGCTAAAATTAAAAAGATGAGCATCAGCCAGGGTGTGGGTTTGGGGGGCTCTCAGGCGCTCCTGGTGGGAAGGGCGTTGAAACAACCTCCTTGTAAAAGTGTGTAGGGTTTGAAGCTGCACCAATGTTATGACCATGCTATTTCACTCTTCCTCATTATATATCATTTATATATAAAATAAAAATGAATAAACTGTAGCCGTGTGCCACACGAGGACGGATGACTTTCACCCATGAACATCCAGCAAAAGCAGCCAAGCTGTCCTATTCTTTCTATCTAGGGTTTAGAAAACTAAACTGCAATATTTACAGTTGTATATCTGTGTGCTAAAACTTCAAAGAAGAGGATTATTATAAAACATGGAGAGCAGATTCCCTCTGGAGTGGAGGGAAAGTCGTCTGGTGGGGCAGGAGGGAGACTTCCGGGGGCAGAAATATCCGACTCTCAATCTGGAGGGTGCTGTCCTGGCTGCTCATTTTGCGACCCGTTGCTGAGAGGTACATTCAAAAGTTTTACCCTTTTCTGTGTCGTATTCATAATAGCAGCAATGTTATAAAAAGAAAAGTAAAAGCAACTCGGGATTTATCTTTTCAGGCAAACAGCTCCATCAAGAAAAGGTCGTAGACAAGACCAAGGAAGTCGTGGAGTGTGTATCACAGGATGGCAGAGAAGAGCACAAACACAGTAGTTCCCACCATGTGCTCAGAACAGAGTCAGGATGTGGAATATTCTGGAATGTGCTGCTAATTAGAGCCCCTTGTAGTGGGGGTGGATGCCAGGGGGGCGGTACAGAGAGAGAAATTAAACGCATTTTGAGAACAATGCATGTTCATTAAAAACTTTTAAAAGAGGAAACACAGCTTATCAAATGCAAGAGATAAACACTTACAGTCCCACCATTCGGAAACCACCACAGGACACTGCGGTAGATACTTTGTATCTCTATATCTGTGTCAAGACATTCACCTGTGTATATTAACACGAGGCGAGGCATGTGGGGGGTGTTCAGTAAATGCTGTTTTCCCTCTTACCTTCCTCATAGGAAATCGCTGTCATTATCCCGCTTGAAACCTGCGATTCTGATCCAATGCTATAATATAAAGGAAGAACAAGGTTTTTTTATTCTAAGACTTTGACATTACGGAATTCAATAGCTGCTGGTTTTCCATGCCATGCTGTTCCGGGGATGCATGTAATTATCATCATCTAACATTTATTGAGCACCCACTGAGGAGAAAACATTGCCCTAGATACAGCACGAACAATATTTAAAAGAAAAAGGCAACTATAGAAACCTGCAGAAAAGGAATAATTGATTTTTTAAAAAGTAATTCAACTTTCTTTGGGAAATATTTAATTACATATGGGCATATTTGCACATTTACTTTGTGACATGCTTACTTAAAAAGCAAGGAAAGATGTCTTCAGGTATCTCAGGCTAGAGGGAAACTAAGAAATTCACTTATTTATATTTTAGGGGAAAATACAAAAGTACAAATACTATTCTTTGCTCTTTTTCTATCCATCTCGCCCTGGTTCATCACAGAAGGCTCACTGATTCTCACATTTATATCCTGAAGAATATCTGTCTTTTAAACTCCTAACACTTAATTTTTAACTGACCACTGACCACCTGGGTCTGGACCTCCCCCAGGAAGCTCCAAAGCGTCTGCGGAAACCCAAACTCCTCATCCATCCTCCTCATCCTCTAGCAAGGCCCTCTGCTAATTTCCCAGCTGATACTGCAGCATCGCCGATTTTTCCAGCTTGAGTCATCAGAGAAGTCCTTGACATTTCACTTCTTGTCACCCACACGGCGTGAGTCAACAAGCCTTGCTGATGACACCTCCTCCGTCTCCCAGTTCCATTTCTCCCCACTCTGCTCACCGACTCAGCATCCTTCACCTCGCTATTGCAAGAGCCTCCTGAAAGGTCTTGTGCCCATCGCCTCTTACTCTTTTCTCTGCTATAGTCATTTATCTTTTTTGACACTGATCATGTCATGTTACATGCAAGATCAAAGACCTTTATGATTCCCCAGTGCCTACAGGGCAAGGTCAACATCCCCAAATAAGACAGCCTAGCCCTCTCAGTACCTGCCCCAGTGACCAGGGGCCCCCTAACAATCCCCCTGCACACCATGGCATTTCACGTCTCCATGTCTTTACTTATAGCATCCCCATTTGCCTGAGATAGACACCTTTTACCTTTCAGTTACAGCAAACTTCCATAAGGTCTAACACAAAGTTTACACTTGATTTCCCTCCCTGCCTGCAAAATTAATCATGTATCTTTCTGTTATGACCCTAAGCAGGACCTACTCTACTTAGTCACTTGCATTTATCCTTGCCTCCTACGGGGTTCATTCACTCTTTCAATAAGTCGGCGAGTACTTAGTGTCCGTGTCTGCCATGCCAGGCACTGTTCCAGGCACTGGGCATAGGAGGTAAAGAAGACAGGCTTGAGTTTGACCCTGTGGATCTCACATTCTAGTTGGGGGGAGGCAGAAGAACAGAAGTAAATAGATAAATGAGATCATTTCAGAGAGTTGGTATTATAAGGAAAGTAAAACAGGGTAATGGGATAGAAAATGATCAGGTAGGCTCTATTTAGACAGTCTGGAAAGTCGTCTCTAAGGAGATGGCACGTGATAACATAGCCGAATTAGGAGAAGGAGGTAGGCCAGTGAACAGGCAACGAATTTTGTTCCAGATAAAGGAAACAGTGTCGGCCAAGACCTGAGTTAGGAGCACCCTGGTGGTGTCCACAAAAAAGAAGACAAGTGCAACTGGGCCATGAACAGCAAGGGGGAGTGACATGAGTCCAGGGCGAGCTCACACAGGCTTTCTTTTATAACACTTTTTAAAAAGTTTTAATGGTTGCCCTAAGGGTTATAATGTACACCTTTAATTAATTACAGTCTGTCTTCCAATAATGTTATACTGATTGACATGTAAAGCAATACAGTTATAAAACTATCCTAGATATAGAATTCTGGATTGCTGATTTTTTTTCCCCCAGCTTCTTAAAGATTTTACTCCATTGTCTTCTGACTTGGATAGTTTCCAATGAAAAGTCTTCCGTTACTCTTATCATTTTTCCCTCTACAGAAAGTACCCTTATTTCTTTGGATTCCTTGAATATTTTCTCTTTTTCTTTGGTTTTCAGTAGTTTGAGTATAATATGCCTAAGTATTTCCTTTTCATAATTTTTATTCTTTTCTGGTATTTAACATGGTTGGGGTTTCTCTGAGTTTCTTGAATCTGTAGTCTTGTGTTTTTAATTATGTTCGGAAGATTGTAATTCATTGTTTCTTCAAGCATTTCTTCTGCCCCATTCTCTCTTGTCCTTCTGGAATTCAGTTTATCCATGTCAGACCATTTGATGCTGCCCACATCTCTGGAGTGTTTTATCCTATTGGTTTTTTATCTCTATGTTTCAGTTTAGGCAGATTCCATTGATCCATATCCAAATTTGCCAATCTTCTTCCTCTGACACATATTGAGTCTACTGGTAAGTTCATCCCAGGAGTCCTTTACCACAGTTACCAAGATTTTCGTTTCTAGTATCCCCACTGAAATCTACCGCATATTCCTGCATGGCGTCTCCCTTTTCCAACAAAACCTCCGAACTATTAATCATGTTTATGTTAAATCTCTTCTATGATATTTCCAATGTTTGAGTCATTCCTGAGACTATTTCAGTTGACTGTTTTGTTTCTTGGCAGTGTTTTTCGTGTGACTCAACTTTTGTTTTATACCTGAATGCTGTTTTCCCATCAGTGCCATGTGGAGGGCTGTAGAGGCTGATGCAAATGGTGTTTATGTCTGGAGGAGGGCATGTGTCTTCTGCGAGGCTGTTGCGGGGGAGGGGATTGAGCCAATCTAGCCAGGAGCTGAGCTAAGTCTTGTTGTTGCTATGGTTACTGGCTTCAAACAGCACTGGTATTTCCTATGATTCAGGTGGGGGCTGGTTTACTGGAGGGCTTTTCTTAATCATGCTACTCCACTCTCAGCTTTAGGACTTCCCTGGGTGCCTGCACCTCAGAAAGTGTCTCCTCCATCCTCTCTTACTCCTCCCCCAGGGTAGATTTCTGTTGCTTATTTCTCTGTGCTTGCTAGCCTGGGGTAAGAGAATGCTCTGCTGTCCTGGTCCACCCTCAGTCTCAGAAAGGCTCTGTATCCCTGGGTTTTGGGGATGGGGCTTTCTCAGAGAGCCTACCCAACCCATACTAGTGGGAGACCTATGTTATGGTCTGTGCCTAGGATGGATTCCTGCCACTTTCGCAGGGTTAAAAAGCTTCTTATTTTCCCTTGCTCTCAACCACAGTAGGTCTCCACCTACACCCAAGAGGCAGTAGGGTTTGCTGCCCCTCCTCCGTCATTTTAAGGCTTCTGTTGTTTAGAGGAGGCAAGTTCAGGCAGGACCCTGCAGTGACCATTCCACTCCAGTGCTGACCCTTTGTCTTTCCCCTGAGCCCCTGGTGGAGAACCATGGAAGTGAGTCTGCAAGTGGGGGCAGGCCATTGTGTTTGCAGCCCCCAGGCATCCCGTGCCCTCGCGATATTCCACACTGGACCGTTAGCAATTTACTAAACAGCGTAGGCTCAGTTCTGCTCAGCTGTCTGTGTGGCAGCCCCATCTCATCCCTGTGCTCTGCCACAGGTAAGCCAGTGCTCGTGCCCCATCGTCCCCTGGACTTAAGGCTCCGTGACTGCCCTGCAGCCTCCGTTCTCTGGCGGGTTCAAGCAAAGTCATGACTGTGTAGATAGTTAGGCTTCTCCTTCTTGTGAGTTGAATGTGAGCAACCTTCCTCCCAGCTTCCTGCTGCAAAAGCTGTAGAGTCTGTCACGCTGTGGCAAGAAGTGTGCTTGGCACATAGTCTATGCTCTGGGAAAATCTGTGAATTCAACTCATGATTCAGAAACGTGATATTATGCCATGAGTGGGTTATATTGATTCATACAGTCTATTTTCCAAACTCAGCCAGAGTGAGCCTTTTTAAAACACAACGCTCCGAAGGCTTCCACTGCTCTTAAAATAAAACACAAACCTCATTGTGTAACCACTTGGCCTATGTATCTGACCCCCCTCACCCTCCCCCTTGTGCAATGTGCTGTAATGACCCTGACCTTATTCCTCAAATACAACAAATCGTTTCCTGTCTCACGGTCTTGTTCTTGCTACTGCTCCTGTCTGCAACAAGCTCCGCACACTGCGCTCGCAAGGCTTGTTTCTTCTCTTCTCCCCTCAGTGTCTCTCATGTGGTGAGGCCGTCCCTTAAACAGAAACTCCGTGGCCCAATACACCCTCTGGGATTTGTTCTTCTTCCTCACGCTGATACAGGCTCACATGTGCCTCTGGCATTTAAAGCATGTGTGTGTGACTCTCATCCTAATGAAATGTGAGTTCCCTGGAATGGCGACCTTAGTTCATCTCCCTGCTGCGTCCCCAGTACCTAGCACCTCTCAGGAGCTCGATACATCAGGAACAATCAGATCAGTGAAAACCTGCATTAACCACTGTTGAGTAAATCCCCTCTGCTGCTCATCCTAAAACACGCCATGTGGAGTGGCCCAACCGAGCAGCGGCTCAACTGCAAGTCACCGTCTGCCATAAGGGATGTCTGGGGCTCTCACCGTGTAAACTCACCTTCACGCGCCGTCCGCAGTGGTTTAGCTTACAGGGCTTATTTTCCCCCGTCGGCAGGGACCGGCCTTTCACTCCACTTTGCTCTCAGCATTGCCACAGCAGAGGCCAGCAGACTGTCTGTAAACAGCTGGAGAGTAAATATTTTTGGCTTTGAGTGCCACTTGGCCATGGTGTCATAGCTGCTCAACTCTGCGAAGTAGCGCAAAATCAGCCATGGAAAATGAACAAATGAATAAGCATGGCTGTGTTTCAATAAAACTTTATTTACAAAGACGGGCATTGAGCCGTGTGTGGTCCACAGGCTGTCATCTGCAGATCCCTGCTCTGTAGGATTAACACCTCCCTCCTTTGGGTGCTATCTCAGAGGTCTGCATTTTTACCTGTATCCCTCACATGGCTTGTATTTAAATTCAGACTATTCCAAATATGCATCTGAAATGTTGTGAAAAGTGGTCTAGCTATACTTGCACGACAGATTATCACATGAAAACAAACCTTCATCTCATTATTTAAATGCAGTTTATCGAGTCCTTACTGCGTGCCAGGCACGGTGCGGTGCAGTTTGCACGCATGATCTCACGTGGGACCACTCCCAACAGCATCCTGTGTGAGCATCACTGTCCCTATTGCACAGTGAAGGGACCAGTCTCAGCGTGTCATTGCTGTTAGTTATGCCTCTTAGAGTGGACCAGGGGAGACCACGGTGGGCTCTTTACATTGCTGTCTGCCATACTAGCTGGCACCAGCTTGGTCCTCCACACATGCTGAATGAGTCCCTGCTGACTCTAACTGGAGTGCTTAGCTGTGCATTCACATACATGGCACAGTTCTCTGTCATTTGAAACAGATACCTCTCTGGAGCTGCCAACACCAGAGCTAGTGCTTGTCCAATCTTCCTGCTTCTGAGACTCCAGGCAAAGTCCACTCATAGAAAGGAAAGGCACTCCATGAGGACCCTGATCTGAGGAGAGTCTATCCAAGGAGAGGATCTTGTTTTCATACAAAGGATAATTGCGTAGCACACGTCGAGCCAAACAGTTACTGAATCGTCCAGTTGGTTTAGTTACAACGGCAAATCTCATCAGCCCACGTAGACAAGAGATCGGAAAAATAGCCTTTTTCTCCCTCTACAAGGAGCACAGGTCAATGTGGGAACGGTCATCCAGTTTCTAAATGGCGCCATGTGTAAAATTGTGCATTTGTTCCGTGAAAGTGCCAGGCTAAAAACGCACCCAATGGGTCGAAGCCATCATAGGCACCACCATCACTCATCACATTCGTTTTGAATTTCTTAGAGAGCTATTAAAATTTGAACACTGGATGCATGATGGAGTCACGTCTGCCAGCATTCAAGGAAATTCCAGGTGACCCCCCACTGACGATATCCGAGAGAACACTCTGATGACGCTGGGAGAGTGGATTTAAACTCCTTCAGTTTCCCTTCCCTGTGCGAGGACATGACATTCTGTTTGGGCCCTGACTTTAATTGCAGAGAAATATCCCCCACTAAAAAAAAAAAAAGATGCCTGTTGAAAGGGGACAGCTGGCAGGAAGACACACCTGTCCAATTAGCAGCAGCCCAGCCGCTCCCCTCCTAGGTGCTTCGGCTCCCTGCACTGATCTTGGGAACCTTTCTTTATGTCGGTAATCGTGTCCCCCATTGTTTTCTACAAAGCGAGGTGTGTCCTGAGAGACAGCTGGGACAAGACATCTTACATGAACAAACAATACCGTTGCTGTTCCGGTCCGCTGTGGCATTGTTCCGTCCCTGGCTGAATACATTATGTTCAAAGGCACTAGAATTGCAAACGCAGGACCATCCATCCTGCAGCTAGAGGGAGGTCGAGTAATTAACAACAACTCAAGTTGCCGTGTCTGGAGGTCAGAAGAAGGTCTGGAGAAGAGCCTCCCACTCTTGGCAGGTTTGATTTACTGATCAAAATGTTGGGTGGGGAAAGAACCTTAGTCTGGTCGTCTCATCTTGCAGGGGGAGAAACAGAGGCTGGACCGGTGCAGGTGGCAAGGCAAGAACTCATGACTCACTTTCCTTCTCCAAGACCAGTATTCCTCCATTTACGCTGCACGGGAGAAGACTGAACATCTGGGGAGAGAGGGTGGCTTTCCTTGCTTGGAGTTCTTGAGAAATCAATTTCTGCGTTGTGCATGGGCCTGCTGGGATTTCATCCCATTCTTCCAACAGGCCAGTCTTCGCAAGTGCCTGCCCCGCGACTGAA
Organism: Lepilemur ruficaudatus; assembly: GCA_963574885.1. Lineage (NCBI taxonomy): Eukaryota > Metazoa > Chordata > Mammalia > Primates > Lepilemuridae > Lepilemur > Lepilemur ruficaudatus. The sequence continues at coordinate 11,614 of CAUYRT010070822.1, forward strand.
GGAGCAGCATCACCTTAACCTGCTTTCGGCCTCTACGCAGAAGGCAGGTTGACGAATGGCTGTGCTGAGCACAAAAGTGCTCAACAAAATAAGAGTGTCTATCCGAGAACCCTAGAAGCCATTCTCGCCGCCTCTGAATTAGATCCACGGGGTTATGAGCTTTCTGCTGTGTTGGAATTGGTCCCTGAACAGCCCTGAAAACATGCCTCTTTATCTTCCCGTCCTAAATTGGAAGCAGGATTTGAAAAGGTGTATTAACTAGAAGAATAAAAACATTTTCAAATGGATGTGGTTTGAGGGACGAGTTCATACCGTTTTAAAGCCATCCAATAAATATTTATTACATAGGGCCCCAGATTGCTCTTGGTATTTCCTAAAATAGCTCCTGTTTCAAGCATTGAGTCTCGTCTCTCTGCCCGTGTGAGTAGACTCACACACACAAGAACATGTTTCCTGATGTCGATTTCTGGAACGTGGTCCCTGATGCTGTAAAAAGTGTGAAGGCATTAAATCCAATCCTTGTCCTCAAGAAGTTTCGTGTCTAGTTGCAGGGACTTTCATTCCTTCACATCCATGAAGAATGGGTCAAATATATTATAAAAGGGATGTTTTCCTTAGAGTAGGATCCAGTGGACCAGGACAGGGACCGTGGGAAGAGTCCTCAGTTGCTTTTTCTCGTTGCTTGTTTTGCGTTTGAAGAAACAGCGTGCCCCTTTGTCTCCTGGGACAGAGAATGTCCTGCTCAGCTTGGCGACAGTTCACTGAGGGTTAATGTAGCACTGTCTGCCCACGTAAGACCAGCACCTCGAGAAAGCTTAGATTTGTCTTGTTTTACGGGTACCATATTGGCATTTTATATCCGTATGCTCATTGACTGCTACGGGAGGAGTCCATTTCAAACATTGCTGCTGAAAGACTGATGTGCTTCCTGGAGGAAAATAGTAAAATAAATCCTCGACTCCCGAGTCTCCCGATTTAATTCTTGGTGCCTTGGCTCGTGCCCCACTTGTGGTCGGTACATATGTTAAGGCCTTTATCCGTTTGCGTTGAGGACTGTGTTCACGCCCGCGTTGCTCATCCCTGCGCTGTTCCATGATAAACGTCACGCCATTTTATTCTGCTGAGCAGGGTTGTCCAAATCCATTCTTGCTGGGTGGAACCTTCCTGCTCCCACACACACAGTTCAGCTTCCTCTCCGTCATATCCTCTAGAGCTTCAGCTGTTTACCATTTTGCTGTGCCTGACATTAATCACGGAAGCACACAAATCGGGCTTAGACGCCCAGAGCTGCACGAAGCACTCAGTCCCTCCCTCCGCGCGGTAAACGACAAGAGGAACAGCACAGAACAGCTCTCCTTCTCGAAGTCCAGGGGCTACAGCGTTTCCTGTAGTTGCACAGTGAGTGTACTCACCATCGACATCTCCAGCACGTTCTACTCGAAGCTCCCGGGACCACAGAGAATGCTCTCCCACGGCTTCCTCAAGTGCAAGGACAACCCCTCAATAATCACAGCTGTCATTCGCAGTGTGGGGACCAGTCACCGCACTCCATGTTGTTTTTCTCTTACGACCTGTACTGTAGCCAGAGTGAGATTTATTATTATTATTATTATTATCAATCTGAAGACCAGCAAAGTGCACCTTTGGAAAGTCAAACAATATGCCCGACTCTGCCAGTTGAGGACAGACAGAGCTGGGACCGAGGCCAGGACCATCTGGTATAAACCCCTTCCTTTCAGCACCATGGGACAGAGCATCCCGTAACCTTGCATGCTCTTTGCTGTGTTCCTGAAAAGGGGCTCTCACCTTACCCGGACACCTGCGACTGTCGGAAACCCACTCTTTCCTGAAGCCCCCGTGGCTCCACGAGCAAGGTTTGGAATCACTCTCCCAGCGTGTTGTTCAGACCACCGGTTCTCTGGGATATTAACAGAGGTTCCTTAAACATGAGATCTGTTATGTGTTCAAATATAATTGAACAAGATCAAATTTTTAAAAATACTAAATGGGTCTCCTCCCTCGGAACTTCTCACAGCCTTTAATACGCTGATGTGGGCTGTGAACCTTCCGGGAGGAGGTGCGTGGTTTGGAACTGGCCACGGTGTTTCACTATCGGACTGCTGTTTGTGTGTTTGTGAGGTACCTGGTAGGACCAGAGTAGATTTCAGCACTTAGGACGTGCTGAGAAGCAAGAGCATACAGTTGATCCTCATTGCTCCAGGTCGTTACCTTCTACAAAGTCTCCTTGAATTAGTGAGTGCCAAGCAATGGCTACCAGGGGATTATATATAGACTATTCTGTGTAAATATAAATAGATGCATATGCAAAAGCATCTTACATCTGAAAAGCAGCTCATTCTATTTTCTGTATTTTACAGAATAGAAAATATTCCCCACTCCACTACCGGGCGTCAGGGTTCAGGGGTTGAGACTCAAAGCAACCTGGCCCCGGAGCTGGAGTCTCTTGTGCTGTTCTACAAGGTCCCTGCCCACCTCTGTCCTCTGGTCATCTCCCTGTGAGAGCATCACCTCGATCCTCAGCTGGGGGCATTCACTGTGGGCGACTCAGAGCATCCAACAGTCAGTACGCGTCTGTGAGCAACCGCTGGAGCCCTGGGAACACTGATTTGGAGGCTACCAATAAATTTCAGGGAGTAGGCAACTCACAAATACAAAATCGGTGAATAACGAGGATTGACTGTAACCCACCACCCCCATCTTCAAGCAACTTCATTCTCGGGCAAAACATCATTTGTGCACCTGTGCCCACCTCCAGCTTAGTCTGCTCCGGGTAAAGGAAGTATCGAGTGAAAGGGCCAGTGTCATTTACTTTAGTGAGGAATGTTTTAATTTGTTCTGAGACCTCTAAGAGTCACACTCGTTTTTCACACACACGTTTAAAATAAGTAAAAGAAACAGATATTTACGAGAAAGAAAATACTGAAGAGCGCATATCTTGTTAAAACAGCAGTTATTTATTAAATGCAATTATCATTACTTAGTTTGGTGGAAATAAAAGTTTGCGCAACCCAAAAATATTTCATGGAAATTTGTTGAATGCCTCTGTGAAGTTTACTGGCTAGGACTGGCCCTGGCACGGTGACGGTGTGGAGGAGGGGAGACGAGTTGTGCTGGGGTGCTGCAGATTTGGGGCCAGAGAGCTTTCTTAACGCAGGGCTCCCTGAACGCAAATCGCCAAGGACGCGCTGTGGCCCCGGCTCCTCAGAGTGTGGCCCGTGGACCAACAGCATCAGCGTCACCAGCCGACAGTGGGAAACACACAGAGCCAGGCTCCACCCCGGCCTGGGGGCCACATCCCAGGTAGCACCAAGGTCCCCGTGGGATTTCATTTGTGCAGTGAGGATCAGGAAGCACTTGCTGTGGGTGGCACTGAGAACGAGGCTCTTTGTCTCCAGGGGAGCAAGGCAGAGCAGCCTGGGGGCCAGGGTGTGGCTTCTCCCGTATCAACACAAAGACTGATTTGTTGACAGCAAAAATTGGCATCAAGTTTTCTAAGGTGGTGTTACGGAAAGAACGCATTAATGAGGTTATTTTGTCAAGAGGCTTCCACGTACGTCGGCACACAGGCACCTCCCTCCTACGTGGCAGAGTGTGGCACATTTAGGCTCATGTCAATCCCCGCTGCCTGGCAGGAGCTTTGAAAAATGCAGATAGCCAGGCCCTGCCCAAGGGCAACGAGCTCAGTCTCCAGGAGTGAGGCCCAGGCATGGGTGCTTTTAAAATTCCCCCCATGATTCTAATGTGTGCTCAGTGTTGAAACCTGCTGGTCGAGGTCAGGTTTCAGGAGGTTGTTAATTCAGGGGTATTTGAAAAGAGGCTGACTTTTCTAACAACCTTCAAATGGACCAAGGTCATTCGTGATAGTGTGGCTTGCATCAGAGTTCTGTGCAGTGACGGCAACGAGAGGGAGGTGAGCATTCGAATGCCTCGGCCCCCTCCCTGGTCCCCACACATGTGTACATGTGCGTGTGTGTGCATGTATGTGCTCACACGTGTGTGTATGTGTGTGTTCATGTGTGTATGTGTAGATAGATAGGTTGAGATATGAAATCCCCATCTCCACCCCAGACCTTAACCTTTTTCCGCTTCACTTTAAGGACACAGTACAATTATGTAAGTTACCTGAACTGGGCCACCTGAAAATTAAAATATTCATGAAAGATTGACTGACTGATTCCATTAAAGCATTTTTTTTAGAACTCTGTTATGCACACTTCATTTTAAAACACATGCATATTTAATTTCTCTTCACGGGAATGTATTTATAAAAGTAATAATAAACAACATCCTCAGAGGGCCGAGAAAACGAGACAGATGGGTAGGGAACGTCACCACTGCCCACTGTCAGAGGGGACACCCTGTTGTGTGTCTACGACTGCTGCCGAGGTGTTCTCCACGGGAATATGGGGACCCTGATCCCCTCCGTGGAGTTGATCAGCACCCTGCCCCTAGGGAGCATTTCCAGGGCCAGGCATCTTCCCAGCACACCGACAGGAAACTCCTATGAAACCCTGCCCTTGTCCAGGCCGTGGAGTGAAAGCCCCGAGTCCACAGTCATCTGGACAGGATGGCTCCTCCTCACCCACGCCAGTGTGGCAGACACGTCACTCTGCTTTATCTTCTCTTCACCCAACTAACCCTAACACCAGCCTGCTAACCCCCAGGTCAGTAGAGAAATCAGTGGTGCTATCAGTGGGCTCTGCTCCCCCCCACCTAGTACAGAGTTGTGCCAAAGTTCAATTCATGGAGAGGATGTTGCAATTTGGGCTACAAATGTTGCAGTTTGGGTTATCACGGAGCCACCCCTTGCCCCGGCTGTGTGGCTGTGTGAAGGGTAACAACCTCCCTGATCTACTGGGAGTGTATCACAGCAGCACTTGCCAGAGCTGGGAGGGCCGTGCCCGGGTCACCCTGGCTGCCCCACACAACCACCCGGCGGCTGCCACTGCCCGTCTGCAGCAGGACCTGGGTCCTCCCAAGAGTCACCCGTCTCTCCTCACTTCCCAGATGGCCACAGGCGCCCCCCCCACTTGCTCTCTCTCCATCTCTATCTCCTCTCCCCCCTTTCCTGGAAGTCACTCTGCAGGATTAGCCTCTCCACATCCTGGAGGACGCCTGGAAATTTCAGGCCTTCAGAAAAACTTAGCCGACGGAGGGCTTATCCCCAAGAAGCTGCTGCACGTAGCTCTGCAAAAACCCTCAGACTACTCAAGCGTGTGGGGGACTGGGAGGGAGGACGGGGAACAGCAGAGCAGCCAGGGTGTGAACCAGCATCCCCGTCCCCGAGTGAGGCAGCCACAGGTCTGGAAAGTACCTCCTGGAGCACGTCTCAGGGCGGGAAGGAATCGGCTTCTCCCTGCCAGTCAGTCAGAGGACGTGGGGCTTGGCCGCGGAGGCGCTGTGCCTTCACCCCTCCTAGGTTTTCTTTCTCAACTGCTCCTGCACAACTTCAGAGACGCGGCCTCCCCGGTCACGATGGGGCTCCCCCCACGTAACTGGCCCTCAAGTGGGTCGCTACGGACTGAACAAAGAGTAGTCCAGTGAAGCACACAGCCCGGTGTGTCTGGGGAACTCTCCTTGCCGTCCTTGGTTGACAGGAGAATCCAAGCAGAAGCAAAATTCATGGGAGAAGCTGGTCTGACAGCCTCGGGGCTCATCACTGCAGCCAGCCACGCATGTGACGGAGGCTCGGAGCTGCGCGGGTGGACCTCAGCTTGTCCGTGCTGTGCGGGCGTGTGATGTGAATGCTCACGGTCAGGACAATTGTGAAATCCCAAAGAGAACTGTTAAAATGAACTTTCAAGAAAGTAGTGTACACAAAGGAAAGTGCACACAGGGAGGCACAGGTGACTTGCAGAGTGAGCGCACACCTGTGCACCTGGCAGTTTTGTCAGCAGCAGGGTGTCCCGCATGCTAGCGCGCCACACCTGCCCATCTCAGCCCCTCGAGGAATCCCTTATCCAGATTTTCAGTGTCACAGATCAGCACCGGCTGTTTCTGACCTTGGTACGGACGGATCCATCGTTCCTGACCCTTCCTGTGCGGCAGCTTTCACTCAGCCTGTGCGCGCTCCGCCCGCGCGGCGGTTTGCGGTAGTTCGTTCACTCTTGATAATGCATGACATTCTCTCCCATGAATGTGATGTTATTTATTCATTCTGCTGCTGATGGGTCGTCTTCCCCTTAGCTCCGTTCCAAGTGAAGCTGACATGCACATTTTGTACGTACATTTTGGTGTGCGTATGTGTGCATTTCTTTATGTATGCATTGCTTTCGGATGCAGACCTAGGAGTGGAATTGTTGGGTCGGTTTTGACAGCTAGAGCCACTTCCCAAAGCCGCTATGATAACTTGTACTCCCACCCCAACATGTGAGAGTTTCAGAGGCTCCACATCCTAGCCGACGCCACGTAGCGACAATCTTTTTAACCTTAGCGATTACGGCGAATGTAAATGTTAAATTAATGCGATTTCAATGTACTTTTTCCTGTTGATTAATGATACTGAATGCCTTTTTATATGTTGGTTGTCAAAGTGAATAGACTGTCTAGTTAACTACCCGTTCTGGTATTTGGCTCATCTAAATTCATTTCCTCTGTGTTTTTTTTTACTGAATCGTAGTTCTTTATATGCTGATACATATTACCAGCTGTCAAGTTTTCAGATATCTCTTTCTACTCTGCAGCTTATCACTCTCTTAATGATATTTTTTTGATAAGCAGAAGTTCTTAATCCTAATGAAGTCAAGTTTATCTTTTAATGTGTTTATACTTCAGGGTGTGTGTGTGTGTGCGTGTCCTGTTTAAAACCCCGTGGCTCCCGAAGCCTGCGCAATGCTCTCGTGTTATCCTTTACAAGCCTGTTTTTATCTCTACATCCGTATCTACGATACAGGTGGATTTGACTTTTTGCATACGTGAGATGGGTTGTCAAGATTGAACTTCCTAAAGTCAAATTTATAAGGAATGATATATATTATATATAAATACGGTAAAATTTGCCTCTTTTAGGTACACAGTTTGATGGATTTTGGCAAATACATGCAGTTGTATAATTGTAACCAAATTGCGATATTTCAAATATTTCCATCACCCAGGAAGCTTCCGTGTGCACCGTGGGAACCAATTCCCTGCCGCCGCACTTGGCCCCCAGGAAGCATCACCTGATTTCTTTCCAGGGTGTATTAATAACTCACACGGAGTCATACAGGATGTAGCATTTTGAGTCTAGAATTTTTCCACTGAGCTGCGTCCTTTCGAAATTCTTTTCTTCGTATTGCCGAGCAGTGTCCCGTGGCATGGGTACCTGAGCACTGGTGTTTCCGTTTGTGAGTCACAGGAACGCGGGTTGTTTCCAGCTTGGGGAGATTATAAACAAAGTTGCTGTAAAATGATCATAACCAATCTTTGTGTGGACAGAAGTTTTCATCTTTCTGGGACAAATACCTAGGAGGCAGATTGCTGGCTTTACGGTAAGTGTATGTTTAACTTTATTTGAAAAAGAAAAACTGCCAAATTATTTTCCCAAATGTCTGTGCCGCGTGCTTGCTCACCAGCAGCGTGTGAAAACCCCATTACTCCGCACCCCGGGCATCGCTTGGGGTTGCCGTTTTTGGTTTTGTCCCTGTGCCAGGTGTACAGCAGTATCTCACTGTGCTATTGATTTACATTTCTCTAATCACCGATGACAGTAAGAGCCGTATCTTTTATTCGGTACAGTGTCTTTTCAAATATTTTGTACGTTTTTCCATTTGCTTTTCTTTTTAGCTGTGAGGGTTTATATATTTTAGATAAATACCTTTCATCAGATACGCGTTGCAAATATTCTCTACCAGTCTGTGGTAGAAAACTTTCACTTTCTACTTTTTAACAGTGTTTTAGGAAGAGCAGAGGTTTGTAAGTTTGATGAAGTCCAGTTCACTGACGATTTTGTGTGTGGTTTGTGCTTTTTGAGTACTAAGAAATCTATAGAGCCAAATCTCAAAAAGATTTCACCTTATATTTTACTTGAGAACTTTTATACTTGTAGGTTCTGCATTCATGTCCAAGATCCATTTTGAGGTAATTTTTTATATAAGCTGCAAGGTAAGGCTCAGCCTTCATTTTTTGAATATTGATGTCCAATTGTCCAAGCATCATTTGTTTGTTGAAATATCTCACTATTTTTTCTCCATTGAATTATTGATATTTTTGTTGAAAGTCAATTGACTATATGTGGACTCTACTTACAGACTGTATTTATGTTTCTATTTATGGACTCTATTTCTACCTGTTGATATATATGTGTGACCTTACATCAATACTACAATGTCTCTTTAAAAAAACCTTTATTAAGATATATTTTACGTGATTTCACGTACCATAAAATCCACCAACTTAAAGTATGCAGCTTAATGGCTTTTTGGTTTATTCATATTCATGTTGCTTCTTTTCCGTAATATATTGTTTGCAAGGTTCATCCATTATCTCCCTTATGACTGACTAATATTACTGACTAATAGTACCCATTTGTCAGCTCTTAGACATTTGGGTTGTTTCCCTTTTTTGGCTATTATAAATAGCACTGCTGTGAACATTTTTCACAAGTTTTGGTGTGGAAATGCTCTTATTTCTCCTAGGTATGTACTGAGCAGCGGAATTGCTGGGACATACAGCATGGCAACTACACTTTTAGCCAGGCTGCTTCCCAAAGTGACTCTAATATCTGACATTCCCACCAGCAGTACATGAGGTTTTAGGTTTTTCCCCATCCTTGCCAACACTTGTTATTACCTGTTCTTTCTCCATTAAATATAATCTTAGCCTTGGTTTTGTTTGTTTGATTTTGTTTTTCCTAGATGCCTTTTATCAAGTTGGGGAAGTTTCCCTCTACTTTTAGTTTGTTGAGTGTTTTCACCATTAAGGATTGTCGAATTCTGCCAAAAAAAGCTTTCTCTGCAGCTGTGAGAGCGATAATGTGAGTTTGTCCTTTGTTCTCTTACGATAGTGAACCGCACTGATTTTCAAATATTAAAACAACCTTGCATTCCTGGCATAAATCCCCCTTGGTCGTGGTATATAATCCTTTTATCATGTTGCTGGATTCACGTCGCTAGTGTTTTGTTGAGGCTACTTCTGTACGTATTCATCAGAAATATTGGTCTGTAATTTTCTTTTCTTGGGATATTTTTGTCATCAGAGTGATACCTCATATAACGAATTAGAAAGTGTTTATTATTCATCTATTTTTTGGAAGAATTTGTGAACACTTCATTCTTTTTTAAATATTTGGTAGAATTTACCAGTGAAGCCATCTGGGCCTAGCCTTCTCTTTGTTGGAAGATTTTTGAATTAATTTTTTTATGTATATTTAGTTCATACAACATGATGCTTTGATAAACATACACACAGTGTAATGATTACTATGTCAGGTGAATCAACATGCCCATCTTCTCATGTGGTTATCGTCATTTTTGTGGTGAGAACACCTGAAATCTACTGTCTTGGCTAATTCCTGGTATATAGTATAATATTATTAACCACAGTCACTATGCCCTACATCAGATTTTTAATTATTCATTCAGTCTCGTGGCTTATTTCAGGCCTACTCAGACTAAATGTTTCTCCTTAAGTCAGCTTTTGTAGCTTGTGTCTTTCCAGGAACTGTCCGCTTCACCTAACTCATCTAATTTTTTTGACACACAGTTGCTCAAATGTTTTCTTATTATCCTTCACATTTCTTTAAGATTAGTAGCAATATCCCCCCCCTCTCTTTCATTCCTGGTTTTAGAAATTTGAATCTACTCTTTTTTTCTGTGTCACTGTAGCTAAATATTTATCCGTATTATTGATGTTTTCAAGAAATCCATGTTGGGCTTACTTTTTATTTTGCTATTCTATATTTAATTTTTTCACTACATTTTTAAATGATTTTCTTCTTTCTTCTTGCCTTGGGTTTAGTTTTTCTCTTCTTTTTCTATTTTCTTACAGTGCAAATTCAAGCTATTGATTTAAGGTCTTTCTTTGTGAAAATTGGCGTTTACGGACACACATTTTCCTCTAAGCCCTGCTTTCGCTGCATCCCATATGTAGGCTGTTTTTCTGCTTTCATTCATCTCAAAGTATTTTCAAATTCTTCTTCTTATTTACTTGACCCTCCTGGTTATTTGGAGTGTGCAGTTTAATTTCCACATACTTGTGTTTTCAAATTGTCTTCTATTATTGATTTCTAATGCAATCCCATGGTTGTCAGAGATATTCTTTGTATAATTTCAGTCTTTTTAAATTGATTGAGGCTTGCTTTATTACCTAGCATACGGCCTATCCTGCAAAATATCTCATGGGTACTTGAGTTGACTCAATATCCTACTGCTGTTGGGTGGAGCTTTCTACAGGTGTCCATTCAGTGTATTTGGTATAAAAGTACGTGTGGGCTCAGTGACAGCTGTGGGGAGCAGCAACAAGGCACTGCGACCACTCACACCAGGAACGCGCCAGAGGAGGAGGAGAGGGTAGCCAGACTCGCACAGTGCGCAGCAGCAACTACGGCTCCGCCCTCCCCGTGTCCACAGAGGCAAGTGGAGAACCTGGAGTCCTACCAGCTCTCGGCAGTAACAAGACAATGTCCTCCCTCCACCATTAAAGAGCAGTGACAGAGAAAGACAAATAAACCAAAAAGTTTAAATAAGATCCAAAGTCTTTTCACATAATACCCATAATGACCAGTTTTCAACAGAAAATCACTCATTATACCAAAACCCAGAAAGATTTAAAAAGCTTCTGCGCAGCTGAGGAAACAATCATTAGGGTGAATAGAAAACTACAGAATGGCAGGAAATATTTGCATGCTACACATCTGATAAAGGGCTGATAACTAGACTCTACATAGAACTCAGGAAATCAGCAAGGAAAAAAATCAAACAACCCCATTAAAAAGTGGGCAAAGGATATGAACAAACTTTTCAAAAGAAGACAGAAGAATGGCCAAGAAACATATGAAAAAATGCTCAACATCTTTAATCATCAGGGAAATGCAAATCAAAACTGTAATGAGATATCACTTATCTCCAGTGAGAATGGCCTTTATCAAAAAGTCCCAAAGCAATAAATGTTGGTGTGGATGCGAAGAGATAGGAACACTCCTACACTGCTGGTGGGACTGCAAACTAGTGCAACC
>CAUYRT010070823.1:0-38717 GCA_963574885.1 Lepilemur ruficaudatus
TGATACGCATTTATAGAACACACCACTGAACAACATCAGACTACACATTATTTTCAAGTACCCTGGAACATACAGCAAGACATACCATATTCTGGCCCATAAAACAAACCTCAATAAATTTTTAAAAATTACAATCATACACTGTGATTCTCACAATCACAGTGGAATCGAACTAGAAATCAATAACAGACAGATAACAAGAAAATCTCCAAACTAAGCTGCTTACTTCTAAATAATTTATGGTCAAAGAGGAATCTCAAGGGATATAAAAAGATATATTGAACTGAATTAAAATGAAAATAGCATAAATCAAAATTTATGTGATGCAGCAAAAGCAATGCTGAGAGAGAAATTGATAGCATCAAAGGCATACCTAACAAGTGAGGAAGAGTCTAAGGCAATAATCACAGCTTCCACATCAAGAAGCTAGAAGAATAATTGAGTAATATTCCATTATATACATATACCTGGATTGAGCTTGAGCCCATTATCCAAAGTGAGGTAACACAAGATCGGAAGAAGAGGCTCCACATGTACTCGCCATCAAATTGGTACTGATTGATTAACACTATGGTGCTCACATGGTAGTAATGTTCTCCAGGGATGGGGGGTTGGGGGGTAGACTCACAACTAAAGGACATGGTGAGCATTGTGGAGGGGAAGGGCATGCCTCTAACCCCCTCTAGGGAGAGGCAAAGATATAAAATGTAACCAAAATGTTTTACCCTCATAATACCCTGAAATAAAAAAAAAAGAAGCTAGAAGAAGAAGAGCAAAATAAATCCAAGCAAGCAGAAGGAATGAGATAATAAATAGCAGAAATAAAAAGAATTAGATAGAAAAAAAACACAGAGAAATTCAATGAAAGAGCTGGTTCTTTAAAAGGATTTTAAAAAATTGTCAAACCTCTACCAAGACTGACAAAAAGAGAGAGAAAAGATACAAATTTTCAACATCATGAACTCAATCTAGGATATTATTAAAATCTTACATACACCAAAAGGATAATAAGGAACTGCTATGAACAGTTTTGCATATATAAATTTGACAATTTAGGTGAAATTGACCGATTCCTTGAAAAACACAAACTACCTACCACTCAATGTGAAATAGATAATTAATTTTATAGCCCTATAACTGTTAAGTAAATTGAATTCTTAATTTCAAAACTTCCCAAAATAGGAATCTTTAGCCCCAGATGGCTTTACTACAAAATTCTACCAAATGTTTAAAGAATTAATGTTAATAGTATGCAATCTCTTCCAGAAAATAGAAGAGAAGAAAAACACTTCTCAATTCATTTTATAAAACTAGCATTACTCTGATACCAAAATCAGACAAAACAATACCAAAAAAAAAAAACCACTACAGATCAATATCCTTCATGAATATCAACACAAAAAAATTGAAGCATATATTATTAAATAAAATTCAGCAATACAAAAAGAATTATGCACCTTGCATCCCTGGACTAAACTGCAATTACTCCAGGGATGCAAGGCTGGTTTAATATTTAAAAAAAAAAAAAATCAGTCAATTCATCTTACTAACAGGCTAAAGAATAAAAATCATAAGAATAAAAACATAAGATCATGTTAATTTATGCAGAGAAAGCATTTGACAAACTTCAGTAGCCATCATGATAAAATCTCTCAAAAAATAGAAAGAGAAAGGAGCTCCCTTGACTTGATAAAAAGCCTACCGCCGCATTATATTTAATGTTATTTTTAAAATACCTACAGTTAACATTATACTTAGGAATCAAAGACAGGAATAAGGCAAAAATATTCACTCTCACCACTCTAATTCAACATACAGCTAAAAGGTCTAGCCAGTGCAGTAAGGCAAGAAAAGGAAATATTAACAAAAGGCATAGATTGGAAGCAAAAAATAAAATTATCCTTATTTGCAAATAACATGACTATCTATGCAGAAACTCCCAATGACTCTACACAAAGTACTCTAAGAAGAAAGATATGACTTTAGCAACATCACAAGATATAAGCTAAAGATGAAAAAATCAATTGTATTATTATATACTAGCAATGAATACAAGAAAAACCAAAATTGAAAATGCAAAATCATTTACAATCAATCAAAAAAACATGAAATACATAAGTATGAATTCAACAAAAAATGCACAAGACTTGTATACTGAAAACCATAAAACACTGATAAATGGAGAGATACCATTCTCATTAATTGAAAGACTCTACTTATTAAAGATGTCAAATCTCCCCAAATTGATACACAAATCAAGTAGTTAACACAATTTCTATCAAAATCCCCAAAAGAATTTTGTAGATATAGACAAGATTATTTGAAAATTTATGTGGAAAGGCAAAAAAATCTAGAATATATTAAAATTTTTGAAACATAATAAACTATCAGGAATCATTTTACTTTATTTCAAGAATATGTCTACAATAATCCTAAGGTACTGTACTGGCAGAGGGACAGGTGTATAGATAATGAAACACAATAAAGAACTTAGAAGTAGTATCACACAAATATGTTTAACTTATTTTTGACAAAGTTGCAAAAACAAATCCATGGAGGAAAGATAGGCTTTTCAACAAATAGTGCTAGAGCACATGAGGATCTATAGACAAAGAATGAACCTCTAACTAAGTCCCATAACTTATGCAAACATTACTCAATGGTTCACAGACAAATGTAAAATGTAAATTGTAAAATCTTTAGGAAAAAACAGGAGAAAATCTTTGAGGTCTAGGGCTGGGTAAAGAGTTTATAAACTTAACACCAAAATCATGACCCATAAAAAGCAAACTTTGTATAGTAGGTTTCATCAAAATTTAAAACTTTTTATCTATTAATAGAATAAAAAGACAAGCTATAGAGTAGGGTAAAATATTTGCAAACCACATATCTGACAAAGGACTATCATCCAGAATATAAAAATAACATTCAAAACTCAATGTTAAAAATACCAAATAATCGAATTTTAAAATGGGCAAAAGAGGTCAGGCACAGTGGCTCATGACTATAATCCTGGTGCTTTGAGAGCCTGAGGTGGGAGGATCCCTTGGAGCCAGGAGTTTGAGACCAGCTTGTGCAAGAGGGAGAACTCATCTCTGCAAAAAACAGAAAAATTAGCCAGATGTGGTGGTGCACACCTGTAATCCCAGTTACTCAGGAGGCTGAGGCAGGAGGATCACTTGAGCCCAGGAGTTTGAGATTGCATTGAACTATGGTGATGCCATTGCACTCTAGCCTGGGCAAACAGAGTGAGACCCTGTCCTCCCCACCCCCCTAAGAAAGCACACACACAAAAAATGAACAAAAGATATAAACAGATATTTCATTGAAGAGGATATAAAGATGGCAAATAAGCACAGAAATATATGATCACTAGTATTGATCATAATAATATTAGGGGAAATAATAATAATAAATATCACATAAATAAATAAATAAATAATAATAGGGAAATGGAAATTAAAAGCCCAGCGAGATGTCACTAGACAGCTATCAGAATGGCTAAAATTAAGAACAGTAACAGCAACCAAATCCTGGCAAGGACACATAGAAACCAAATCACTCACATATTACTAGTGTGACTGTAAAATGGTACAGCTCCTGTGGACAATAGCTTAGCAACTTCTTAAAAAATTAAACATGCAACTCCCTTACAATCCAGCAATTGTGCTACTGGGTATTTATCCCAGAGAAATGAAAACTTAGGTTCACACTAATACCTATACATGAATGTTTATAGCAGCTTTATTTGTGATAGCAAAAAGAGTGGAAACTATCCAGATAGCCTTCAACAATTAAACGGTTAAATAAACTGTGCTACAGCCATAACACAGAATACTACTCAGCAACAAACGGGAGCTATTGATACACTAAACATCCTGTGTGAATCTCCAGAGAATTATGCTGAGTGAAAAAGCCAATTTCAGGAGGTTATATTCTGCATGATTCCATTTACATAGCAGTCTTGAAATGACAAAGTTATAATAATGGAGAATGGATTCGTGGTTGCCAGGGCTAAGGACGGGGTAGAGAGAGAAGGAAATGAGCGTGGCTATAGAAGGGAAACACAGGGGATTCCTGTGTGATAAAACTGTTCTGTTTCCTGACAGTATCAAGATCAATACCCTGATTATGATATGGTACCATCAGTTTTGCAAGATATTACCAATGGGGGACACTGGATGAAGGGTACATAGGATCTGTCTGTATTGCTTCCTACAACTGCATGTGAATCCACAGTAATCTCAAAATAAAAAGTTTAATTTAAAAATTTAAAAAACATATTTTTTGGGAGATTGAGCTGGAAGATGATTTAGAGTTGGAGGCTGGGGAGGTGATGTTGGACCAGGCAAAGCAGTAAAAACCTTTTGTCATCAGTGATTGGAGAATGAAGCTAATGTGGCAAGTGAGATAAGAATATGTAACTAAGGAAAAGGAGCCATCTGAAGAGAGCGTGGCCTGGACACCTCCTGACAGCGCTGTCCTAGATTCCACCCACTGAAAGGCAGAGCAGCACTGCCCACCCTTGAGATCTGTGAGACCCTGTGTCTTCCAGTTGACTTTCCTTTGGGCTTAAGCTAGTTTTGATGGGTTCTATTTCTTGCTACCAAACAATTCCTAAACAAGATGGCCAGGTTCCCCATTACCTCAACTCTCAGAACAAAATGGAATATAAAAAAAAGAATGAAACTAAACATACTATATGTTCCAGCGATTGTGCTTGAAAACTTATGTCCACCCCAAAACCTGCACATGTATGTTTAAAGCAGCAATTCATAATTGCCAAAACTTGGAAGCAACTAAGATGTCCTTCACGAGACAGATAAATAAACCACGGTAAATAAATAAACAGACTACAGTACATCCAGACAATGGAATATTATTCACTGCTAAAAAAAAAATAAGCTATTGAGCCATGAGAAGACATGGAGGAGCCTATTATTAAGTGAAAGAAGGCTACCTATAAATTTTAATTGTATGACATCCTAGAGAAAGTCAAACTATGGAAACAATAAAAAGATCAGTGGTTGCCAAGGGTACTCGGGGAGGGATGAGTAGGCAGAGCACAGGGGATTTTTAGAGCGGTGAAAATACTCGTTATGATACTACAGTGAGGAATACATGTCATTACACATTTGTCCAAACCCACAGAATGCATAACACCAGGGGCAAACCCAAATGTAAACCGTGAACTTTGGATGATCATGATGTATCAAAGTAGATTCATAGATTACCACAAACGTTCCACTCTGGTGGGGGATGTTGACAGTGAGGAAGGTCGTGCATGTGTCTGGGCAGAAGGTATATGGGAAGTTCCTGTACTTTCCTCTCAATTTTGCTAGGAACCTAAAACTGCTCTAAAAAATAAAAATCTTTTTAAAAATGTATAGGATACATCACAGGCAGATTTCCTTTTGTTTTTGGTTTTACCAGGACACTAATTTTTTTAAGGATAATATAGTATGAGGTGGTTAATTTATGGAAATATTCATAACATTACCAGTACTGATTATAATTGTAAACAGTGCACCTGCTCAGATTGATTGTGTTTAACCTTTTGAATTGAAATTTCCCATTTTCAGTGGGAAAATCTCCTGAATTGTGTTCCCAGTAGTTGAACCAAGCTGTTTCAAGCCTCCCTCACTTCCCTTAAATTAGCTCACATTCGATACTTAGAAAAACAAAAGAAGAATGTTTAAGATCCACAGGATTGTTTAGAGGACATCTGTTTCTCAAGCTGGATGCCATGAGCGGTAATCAATTTCTATTACTGGGCAATGTGGATCGCAGGTGAAACCTAATTCTTTGGCTCCTCTGTTTATGCTTATTTTAGCTCTTAATGGGGACCACAACTAAATGCGAGGGTGATTCCGATCCCTTACAAAGCAGAGGAATGACTCCATTTAAAAAACAATCCTCTCAAAAGCATTTATCTCTCAGGTTTGCTTAAAATAGCAATTACCTTTCCACCTCATAAAATTCAAATTTATAAAAATTAGCCACAACTGTTTCAGACCACAACTATTATATAGAGCAAGGAGCACTCACCCACTTATTTCACCATTTATTCTATTCAACACAGGACACTCACGCTGTTACACACTGGGCTACATTTACAAAATACAGCCACGGGCCTGGAGATCCTCACAGGCAGCGAGGGGACCACAGTGTAGTGGGTCTGTGAACTGCAAGCTACCTCACAGCTGTAAATGAATAAGCGTGTGTTGGGACATGCAAACTACAACAGAAGAAATTATTCCATTTAAAGTAAAACTAGTGAAGTTGTATTTACGGGTTTTTTGTTTTTGTTTTTGTTTTTTACATACCATGTCTTTACTTCATTTTAAGTGTACAGTTCAATGATTATTAGTAAATTTACCAAGTTGTACAGCTATTCACATAACTGAATTTTAGGGGATTTCCTTTCCCTTTTTGAGACCCCTAATTCCCTTCCCCAACCACATTTCAAGCATTCCCCTCCCCTCCACAGTGCTCACCACATCCGTCAGATGTGGGTCTACCCTCCACCCCCCAAATCCCTAGTGAACATCACCACCATTTGAGCACCGTAGTATTAATTAGTCAGTACCAATTTGATGGCACGTACATGTGGGACCCATTTTTGCGGTCTTGTGTCACCTCACTTCGAGTCACACCACAGGCTGTGAGTGAGTTCTTGGAGGCTCCTTGTTCAATTTCAGAATGACGTGATTAGGTTCACATGCAAAACACGTACATGACAACTAAAAGTAAGTCCTTAGGAAAGCATCAGGAATGAGTTCTATGGAAAATGAAAGGAACTAAAATGCAACACAATATTTTGCAAATCAGGGACCTTGTACTTACACCACGACACTGCAAAGTGCATTTGAACGGGGACATACAAACAAAACTGCATTATACGCCACACAAGCTATGAATATAGAAATGGAACTCTGTCATATCCCTGACAGTGAGAGATGTCTGGACTCCAGAAAATTTACCTTCAGGCAGCAGGCAGCTTGGCATATTTGTAATTGAGCAAATTACAAAAACATAATCTTTGACATTTTCTGTGAATGGCACAAGCTTCCAACTGCCTTCTGCTTATGTGGAAATAGGATTAAAATGGAACAGATATATTAATAAGGTGAGCAATGCTGCCTGGAGGTATCATACAAAATGCCTTCCTTTGTTCTGAAGGCAGATGGTTAGCCACTGTCAGAATTATACTCCTAATTGCTCCGTTTATTAAGTGCCTATCACATGCCACATACTATACTTGGTACTTGCCAGAAGTTGTCACATTTAGTCCTCACAATATTCCTATGACGTATTACCACCCCATTTTCTAGAATAGGAAACTGAGGCTCAGAATGATTTGACCAGCCTAAGGCCACAAACTAGAATGCCGTATCACCAAACAAAAGTCCAACACCTCACATGTGCTTAGAAAATGGAGTGAGATAGTGTTTTCTTCTGGGAAGTAAGCCTGAGAGGTCGTGGGTAAAAAAAACAGAGCTTTCATTTTTATTTTATGTATCTCTCTACAGCTTGCTATTTTTTTAACAGAGAATATAGATTACTTTTATAATAAAAACAATTGAATTCCTTGGTCTGATAAAACACCTGCTGTATGAAAACATCAAATTCCTTGGGAGCTGAACACACAGCAGGCACTAAAGTAAACACCGGATAGAACTGAATTGGGTTAATATATTTTATTCTTCTTTTTTAAAATGAAAGATAATAACAGGAAGTAGCTAAAATAAGTAGAAATAATGTTTGTACCATCTTTACAAAGTATCATTAGATTATATCTAATATATCTATATGCATAAACACACAGATATATACCCTTATATAAAATGTAGAAAAGATATCTAAGGAATATTTAACATTGTTTGCCATGAATAAAATCAGTGAATCTCACCTTCTGCTGCACCACTGAATTTCCATGAAGTTTTATTTTGCTTTTAATGAAGAAAAACTCAGTCCTACTTCAGATGGGCCACCTGAATCTAAATCTCTAAGATAGAATTCAGGCACATGCATTTTGAAAAGTCTCCAGAGATATATGTTGAATGAACCAATGATTGAGCATATGCTATAGTTTGGATATTTGACCCTCCAAACCTCATGGTGAAATCTGATCCCTCCCCAGTGTTGGAGGTGGGGCCTAATGGGAGGTGTTTGGGGCAGGAGGGTAGATGCCTCATGACTGGCTCGGTGCTTTCCTCTTGGTAATGAGCGAGTTCTCACTCTTAGTTCCCAGACAGCTGGTTGTTAGAAAGGGTCTGACACCTCCTTCCCTCTCTCTCTCTCACTTCCTCTTTCATGTGATCTGTATACACTGGGTCTCCTTTGCCTTGTGCCATAAGTAGAAGCTTCCATAAGGCCCTCATCTGAAGCAGATGTTGGCACCATGCTGCCGGTACAGCCTGCAGAACGTGAGCCAAATAAACCTCTTTCCTTTATAAATTATCCAACCTCAGGTATTCTTTTATAGCAACGCAAACTACTAAAATTGCCCTCTAAAAAAAAAAAAATAACCTAGCAATTCTACTCCTAGGTAGATATAGAAACAACAGAAGAGAATATTTATGTTTTACAAAAGACACGTACTAGTTTTATAACAGCACTATTCATAATAGCCTCAAACTACTACTAAAAACTAGCCAAAAGCCTAGGGAAGCTGGAATGGATAAGTTGGGGTATATTCACACAATGGAACATTATAAAGCAATCTACAGCTACATGCAACAATAATGAATCTTACAAAGGAAATGTGAAAAAGTAGACAGACATAAACGAGTACCTACTGCATGATTCTATTAACATAAAATTCAAGAACTAACACACTCATTTTTGTTGTTAGAAGTCAGGATAGTGATTACCTAGGGAGTGGGGAGGAAAGTAACTAAAAAGGAGAATAAAGAGGGTTTCTGAGATGTTGGTCTGTTTCTGTTTCTCAATCTGGGTGCTGATTACATGAATATGTTCAGTTGAGGAAAATTAATTGAGCTGTTCCTTTATGTGCATTTTAAAGCGACATTTCTACAGCAACATAATAAAAGGTAAAATATATCTAAAATTCCATCACAAAACCATAGAAGTTACTAGGCAGTTTATAATTTTAAAACCAAGACATAAGAAAATTTAAAATGCATAGTGAAGGAAAAGGTGATGTAACAGAGAGGGCAGGAGCAATGGACTCAGGCACTGAGACCCCAGAACCCAGCATGACCCATGAGGCCAACTCAGGCACATCTCTTGACTTCTCCGAGGGGCGTCTGTCACAGGTGCTATTTCACCTCCCTTGCAGAGTTGCTGCCAGGACTGTGTAACACATGTACGCAAAGCATAATGCTTGGCACATGGTTCAATAAGAAGTCATTCGTCTCCCTTCCTTCCTTGACCCAAAGATATAAATACAAGTGTAATAGAAAATCAACTTCTATGTTCTCAAACGTACTAAGGGTGTATAATCAGTGTATAACTCAATATCAATGTGGACAAACATACCACAACAGAGCATTTCAGTTAGATAATCCCAGAGGATTTTTAGATATTTCCAATTTCGCATGCTTTTCTGCAGTGGGAAAGCAAATGGTAGTCAGTGACCAAGCTACCAAGCAGACAGACATCTTCTCTAGCAACCATATCCACAGGGTGTAGGATGTGATGTCTGAGAAAACACTGGCTGTGACATACTGTTTTCAACAACCTGGAGCTGTGATCCTGACTCAGTGGGTGTCACTAAAATAAGTATCATTGAAGGAAGAAAGAGTGATCAAACTCCAACCGATAAATCCAAACACGACAGAAAAAGACATTTGTGGGTATGGAAGGATTTGAAGTCAGCACGAGCGTGTTTCCATCTAACAGCAGCTCATTTATCAGGTGCTGCAAGCGGAGCTGGCATACGGGCAGTCGCAGGGCATGGACTGAACGCCTACTGTGCACAGAGCCTCCGCCCTCACCCTCAGCTTCTCACCTAGGCTCCAGAGCCAGTGGGAATCAGAGACAATCAAGAGGAGCAAAGGTTGAAATTTAAAACAAATAAGCAAAATTTAAACTTAACCAGCATCGTTCACACAGAGAAGAAAAAAGTACATGGTCAACAAAATCAAACGCAGCAATCTACATTATTGCATGTTTTTAGAGCCCTGCCTATTGTTTCCATTACTGTTTTCTCAAGCAAGAATGATGCCTTCTTCACTAGCTTTATTTTCTTTTTAGAACAGTACATACAATCAGAATATAATCACTGTAATTTCTGATTATAGAAAGGAAAAAAATGCGTGGAGTTAGAAGCAAAAAGCAGAATGGAAGAGAAAGAAGTAGTTGAGTGAATAAAATTGTTTTATATTCCACAATCTTCCATGTGGTCCCTGGCCACCAGGGTCAACTGGAAATGATTCTAAAAGTCATGGATCATGATCACCCCCAAAATAAATACTAATAAAATCTGGGGGGCATTTATGTAGCCATGAAAGATCAATATATTACATGACAGTCTTCTAAATATCAAAAAGGAGGACTAAAGGCAACAGTAAAATATCATAACTTTGCTCTTTATCATTAAATCTTCAAAAATTTAATTTTCTGGCATCTTCCAAAAAGTAAATTGATTGCGTACAAAAATGGGGTCAGGTCTGTGGCTAAGAAACAATTTTAAAAGTCTTTTTATATGCCAAACTTTCACATACTGTCTACTAGGGGAACAGAAATGGGAGATGGAGGTTTCTGATTTATTCTTAGAGTAACTATAGTGAAAAAAAATAGAAATAGAGAATTTTATGACGATAGAGAATAAAGGAGGGGCTGGCAAATTTTTTCTGTAAAGAGATAAATACCTTAGAATTCATAGGCCACATAATTTCTGTCACAACTACTCAATTCTGCCATTGTAGCAAGAAAGAAACCACAGATAATATACAAATAAATGAGTATGGGGCTGTTTCTAATAGAAAATTTATTTTAAAAACAGGCAGCCTTTAGCATTTGGCCTCAGGGCCGTAGTTTGTGAACCCTAGCTCTAGCAAGTATCATTAAAGCCGCCTTCCTTATTGAGTGGAATACATCAAACAACCACTTCACTAAATCTAGACAAGAGAAAATATCATGCCATATTGAAAGCTTTGGGCACCCATATCTTGTAAGACACTAGCTTCTTCTTTTTCTAGTCTTATACTTAAGAAGGAAAAAAAAAAGAAAAAATTTCTTGATGTTTAATCATATATATTACCTATTTTCATAAGCTTTGAAAGCATAATATCAAAACTTTAAAATGAATGGAAGATAAAGCTTTGACACAAAATAGAACTCTAAAGGGAAGAAAATCCAGTCTACATGACTGTTTTAAACATGACTCATCCCAATGCAACCAGGAGACATTCGATCTAAAATGTGCAGGCAAGACAATTTTGTTCCTTTCTCTTTTCAATGACACCATAAAAATCTATAGAACAAATGTAGGCTCCATCTTCAACAAAGTGGTAGTCCATTGTAACACTGAATCACCATACAGGAGAAGGGCTGCCAAATTCAGGGGCGGTCACAGAGTGATGCGGGAAGATGCCAAAAAAGGATGCCTCTGGCTATGGAACTCAGACAAAGCTGACCACATCCATTCTTCCAAGAAGTGGCAAATTACGAGAGAGAAGACCAATAATCCCTTTGTTCCTGCTGTTATTTTATTATTATTTCAGAATATTAAGGGGGTATAAATGTTCCAGATTACATGGATCACTTTTGTAATTCTTGAATACTGACTAAAGGTGTGCCTGTCACCCAGTGTTCATAGTGCCCATTAGGTAGGGCACTATGTAGCACATTGGGTAGGTCCAATCCCTTGGACCCCCTTACCCCTGGTTGTTGCCACTGAGTTTTATTTCCTTCTGTGCACATGCGTGCTCACTGGTTAGTTTCAATTTAGTAGTGAATACATGTGGTGCTTGTTTTTCCATTCGTGAGACACTTTACTTAGGAGAATGGTCTCCAGTTCCATCCAGATTTCTGCAAAAGGTATTTTCTTTTAATTTCAGAATATTATGGGGGAGCATACATTTTGGTCACATGTATTGCCTTTGCATAACCCAAGTCAAAGATGCAAGGTGCCCATCCCCAGCTTCAATTCTCTCCCCACATGAGGTTTGGAGCAGCACTGACCTCTTTGGTCTAAGACTCCAGAGTCCTTCTCTGAAGGGAGGTGGGTATAGTCATGGGCTGCAAAAGGAAGATACTGCACTTCCTATTTTAATAGCAGATAGGAACCCAAATGATTAATACTTACAAATAATATAGGTGACTATATTTTTTTTACTCCAAAATCATGGAGCAGGTCTTAACAGACATTGAAATACATAGCTAAGCATAATTTGAGACAGAAACTAGAACAAGAAGAATGATTTTATCTCAATATATAGTGTGGCCTTTGGAAAAACTAAATTGGTGTTCTGATCCATTTCAGTGGTTTCTGGGACCCCGTCTGAGATATTTATAAAAGGCCCTGAGGGCTTTAACTGCCTGAATCACCAATATCAGGTGGACAGAAGGAACAACAATTTGGTTTTAAAAAGCGGCCTCATGAGGGTGAGAACTCACCTTTTCTGATACGCCCGTGTACACCAAGGAAGGCAGCACTTCACGTTCATACCGACTGATTTGTGGCTGCCGAACCCACAGGAATGCAGAGGAACCAAACGTATGGTCTACCCATTGTATCCAATCGAAATCCAGGATTTCCTGTCTCCCACCCTGCCACTCACCACAAAGGAGGGAGAACCCCAACCCCAACATGGGGCAAGACCAAGGACACGATTAGTCCATGCTGCTAAAAGATACAGCCTTCACCGATAGCAGCCAAGATGTTAGAAATCTGTCCTTCACGTAGTGAGCTCCCATTATTCTCCTTTTAGGGGTGTTTCTTTCCTCCATAGTCCACCTTCTCATAGTGCTGGTTTGGTACAACTGATCGGAAGGGAAGTACCTTAACCATCAGTCTTCCCCATCCCCCACTGCCCCCCCAGCCACGGGGTCACAGGAGGGGCTCGGACCAGACAAACAGAACCCTCACAGCCCAAGTGGCACTGTCCAGGCCACTACATGCCCTAGTTAGGAATAAGAAAGCCCATACCACAGACACCTAACAGTCATCGTCACAACAAAACTTGCGATCCTGGCCAAATAGCTTCCTTTAAGATTAGCCTCAAATAGTTCTACGCTTTTCTCACTCTGTAATGAGAATCTAAGTGATAATACATTGGTTTCTCCCAAACCTGGGTCATGCCTGGTAGTAAATTAGATATTTCAGAAAACTCACTTCTGCTTTTAGGTCACTGACTGACTGGAGTGCCATTTACCTCCAGAGCAAGAATGTAGCAAATGGCCTCTCTGTGAACAGAAATAAATGAGATGCCTCTTGAAGCACCCGAGGATGACTCAGGCACCAGAGCCAATCTGGCTGAATAAGAACACTTACAGCAAAAAACAGATAAGCCAACTAGTACCTTCCACTGATAGACAGTCATCATATTACTGACCTTTGGACATAAATCTGTGTTTGGGAAAGTGGTCCATGCCACATAGTCCCAATGAAGCCGGTCAGTCGTGTTGCCCTGAGCCTTCCCCACAGGGATGGGCAGGTGACCCAGGCTGATCGATTCCAGTGCTCCACTCCCGTAGCCACCACGATCAGTTCAGAGACGGGATGTGACCCACACAGGGCTAACACCAAGGTGTTCCCTGCAAGCACAAATTAATACTGTACCACAAAGCTAAATCCTGTTCCACAGACTGCAATTGTGTAAAATCAGAACTGCCAACTGCATCTTTCTTAGCTAACTGAAGAAAACCATCTATTGTGGAAGAGAATCAGGTCAATGAGAGGAAGGCAGATTCCAGAGAGACAGAAATGTAGACCTAGTAAGATCCTTTACGCCACTAGATGCAGCCATGCCTGAAGTTAGTCCCACTTTGGACTTGTCAATTACATGAGAATCTCCTTTGATGCTTTTTTATTTTTTTGAGACAGGGTCTTTCTCTGTGGGCTGGGCTGGAGTGCAGTGCCTTCATCCATAGCTCATTGCAACTTCAAACTCCTGGTGTCAAGTGATCCTCTGGCCTCAGCCTTCTAAGTAGCTGAGACTAGAGATATGCACCACCGCACTGGGCTAATTTTTTCTTTTTAGAGATGAGGTCTCACTATGTTGCCCAGTTTGGTCTTAAACTCTTGGCCTCAAGCAATCCTCACGCCTTGGTCTCCCAAAGTGCTAGGATTATAGGCATGAGCCACCATCCCTGGCCTCCTCTGATGCTTTTTTGACTTGGATTTCTGCCATTTGTCAATAATAATCCTAAATGATACAACTGCTATGCCTAAAGAGAACAAGCTGTTTAAAAATCTCACCTCACTTCAAAGCCAGTATATCCTAGTCATGGTAAAAATATAAGATCATCTCTGGCCCTCTGCCTTTTACCTATAAGTATTTTAAATATTTTTAAAATAATAATGTTATGTTTACAAACATAACATATATATGCTTCGGAAAATTTACAAAATCTAAAATAAACACGCAAAGAAACAAATCACAACTCCTTGATCCAGAAGAAATCTCTATCACTATTTTAATGTATTTTTTTTCACTTTATTACCATGTAGACGTATTTTTTTAAAGTTGACATCATACGCTGTAGAGCTTATTCTTATTTAACATTAGCTTGTGCATGATTTCCCACACAATGAAATGCTCCCCAAGTATATGATTCTTAACAGCTTCATGGTACTTCATTTGGTCTCTCCTCCTTGAAATATTTTTTTCTCTTGGCTTCCAGAACACCACATTCTCTGCTTTTTCTTTTTCCTAACCAATGGCACCACAGTTCTGCCTTACTTCCATCATCTCTAAATGTTGAAGAGCCTCCAGATTCAGGCCTTGGACTGCTTCCTTCTCTACTCACTTAGGAAATCTTTTATCTCCTGGCTTTCAAAACTGTCTATATATTCACAATTTCCAAATTTTTACCTGAATTCTGGACTTTTCCACTCCATTCTGGACTCTTACATTCAACTGTCTTATAGACATAATTATTTGTCTTATGGCATCCCCCACAGGTTCAGCACGTCCAAGATTGATCTCGTAATCACTCAAAATCAGCTTCCCCAAAGCCCTCCTCATTCCAGTTAAGGACGACTCTATCCTTCCAGTTGCTCAGTTCTAAAACCATCAGGGTCCCCCTTGTCTCCTCTTTATCTCACACCCCACATCCTATCCCTACTCATCACCAAGTTCCCATGGGCTCTACCTTCAAAACATATACAAAATCCAACCATTTATCACAACCCCACTGCCACTAGCATAATTCAAGTCACCACCACCAATCTTTCATTCACCTGGCTTCAGGATCCACTTTCTCTTTGTGTCCCTCCTTACCCTCTGGGTGCTCCTTCTCAATCTGCTTGACTGGTTCTCCCACACCTCCCTGACTTAAACACTGCAGTAATCCATGGCTCCGTCCTCAGACCTCCTCCCTTCTCTATCTCCACCCACTCTCTTAGATGATCTCACCCAGTGTCACACTGCAAATGCCATTGATTAGTTTATATCTCTTCCCTAAACCCTATACTTATCTATGCTACTACCAACTATTTCTTGAGTGACCAAATTGAGGCAGGAGCCTTGTCCATCTTCGTGGTTATGCTCAGCACCTAAAACAGTGCTTGACACAGCACTCAACAATTTTCTGTGAAAGTAATGAACACTGTTCAACTAAACACCACTGCAAGAAGCTTAAATAGATAGATGACAGTCATTAGCTAATTTCAAGCAGTTGTTTCTTTTGACACAAGCCAATGGTATAACAGAAGGCAATTCAAGACATTGCTTTCCAGGTATACAGTGGTCAGGTGGTCTGGCTTGTTTCAAACCTGAGAATTGAAGCATCCAAAGGAAGTGATGGATTATATGTCATTTAGGAAATCCTGGGTAAATATATTTTCTCATTCTCAGGCCATTAATCAGATTTGGGTAGCAGAAATCTTTGAGACATATTCTTAACAGTCATTGAGTAAAAGAATTCTATGCTGCCAATTCAGAACATAATCAGATATAATCAGATGAGTGGAGGTTAAAGTTGGCACTGTTTTGAAAAATCTAGAAGCTTAAAAAAGACAGACATACCAAGGATCTAGTCTATGTTCCTTTGAGCACGAAAAAAAAATGTGTTGATTCTTCAAATATCCAGGTAATTTCATAGCTTCTCAGACTACATTCTATAAAAAGACAGTTTAATCACAGCAGTAAATGAATCTCACAGACATACCAATGAATAAGAGAAGCCAGACATAAAACAAGTATATACTAGATGTTTTCATTTAAGTGAAAGTCCAAAAAGGGCAAGAAGAAACTTTCAGAGATGATAAAATGATAGGTATCTTGATTTGGGTGATGGTTACATAGATGTATACAGTTGTCAAAACTCACTGAACCATATACTTAAGATCTTTATATTTTAATGAATGTAAAAAACTCAATTTAAGCAAATAAAAGCATCCTAGAATGAGTGTTCTAGATGAGGGGGAGTGGGGAGACAAATATAAACACATTTCTTTACTGCAGGATCTCTCACAGACTTTAATATGCTAATGTGCACTGTATATTTATGAGAGGTCTATAGGATGCAGTATGTTCCAGATTTAATTGCTTACAGAATTTCTTTTCCTTACACATATTAAAATCTATAAGGCACTAAATGTTTCATAAACCCAATAACTTCAGCCTGGAAAAAATTCAAGCAAAGGCTACAAATACCATGGCAGTCATTAAAAAAAAAAATTAACATCTAATTTTAAGCAAACAGTTTCCAGTGAACCATCCAGAATAAACTAGTTGTAAAATGTGCTCCTATATAAGGTCCAATTAACTACTGGAGGAATTCTGTCCAGAATAATACATTTAGTTTTGGAGTTGTTGATCTTAAATCCATTCTCCCAGTGGTTAGATAGCAAAGCCAGTTGTCTATTGACGAACTCCAAGCTTATGGTGAGGAAGCATTCATCATTAACATAGATAGAACATTTCTATTCTCTATAAGACATCCAATTCATCCAGAGGTGGTATCAAGGCATTACAACACAAGTTTAAAAATATAGGTCTTAGGTTGGGCTTTCCAGGAAGCTGACTCCGAGACAGAGTTGTGTGTAGGAGATTTATTGGGGAGAGCTATCAGATCAACACCTACAGCGTGGCAACAGAAGCGGGACTGGGCAGCGAGAGGCACTTAGCTGTAAAGCAGTCACAACAAAGGCCTTGGCAGCTCCTATGGGGAGCTGAGGAACCAGGGTGGCCCCAAAAGGCTATCCAGCCTGAGGCAAGGAAGCCAGGTCTTTATATCCTCACACCAGAGCAGTCATTGCAAGCTGGCTGCCCCCAGGAAGGGGATTGACCATGGGCAAACTGGCCTCTTTGGCTGAAGGTCATTTTCACTGGGAGCATCAGCTGAGAGATGTCAGCTTCCAGCACTTCCAGCAGTGGGGGACCGAGTGCCTCAGTCCTGAAGGGAAGCTGGGCAGCATATCACAGTGTCCACACCCATTTCACCAGACTCAAAAGGGGTGTCTGACCTGCAAGAAAACATTCCTACCTGATCCAACTCTCATGCTATTAATAAACTCTTTTTTAAAATCAGTAGTCAGGGGCTTCCATTGTGCCCACATTGCTTTGCCCGTTCTAAGCATTCATAAAACTGCAATAAAAACTGCAAAAATAATCTTAGATAGTTACCAAAAAGTTTATTTCACGGTGCAAACCGCATATCAAGAAACCCACTGACTAGCTTTGGCACGACTAGAAGCCTAGCTGTTCTTTGTGAGGAACAATGGTCTGAGAACATCAGAATTCTCTAGAAAGAACTATAAAAAGAAAATCCATAAAACAAAATTTAACATCAAAAACCTTCCGAGTAACTTTCCAACACTGGTGTATTTGTTTAAATCACATTTCCCTTTGTCCTCTTTAAAAAAATGAAATTAGTATCCCATTGGACAAAATGATGAAAAAGAGTTAGAGATTCTAGGTTTCTCCCTGATTCTCCTTTTTAATATATGCTCACAATCTATCTTAATTTATGCTAACAGTTCAATCAAAACACACCTACTGAGGACCTTCTATTATGAGACACCATGCTTGGTATTAAAAGCATAGAGATGACTAAGACATTCACCATCTAACACAGAAGACAGACATGTACACAAGTAATTATAAATCAGTCATATATTCACTCAAAAAACATACTTAAGCACCAACTATGTGAACAACATAGACACAGTTCTATGCATATATGTGGCTTATATGCAACGTGATGAGCATTAAAAGGGAAGACTATGGAAGATGTTAGTCTCTGTCTCCACTGAGGGAGGAGTGCCACAGAAAGCTTAGTAATAGTAAACTTAATAATATTAATAATAATAAAAATAATAGCAACTAACCTTTATTGCGTGCTTAAAAAATGCCAGGCACCTATATAAATGTATTAATATTTAGCTTTCAAATCAATCCTCTGAGGTCAGTTTTATTAATATTCCCTAGAGACAGATGAGGAAACTGAAACATGGAGGAATTAAGCTTAATCAAGGTCTCGCAGGTAGGTGGTAAGTGGTGGGCCTGCGAATCAAGGGAGAGAACTTTGGAACCGAGCCTTGAAAACTAAGTAGGTATTCACCAGATGGACACCAAAGGAAAAAGAAAAAGAGTGGTGAGAACCCTCCAGACACAGGGAAGTGCAAGAACACAGACAGAAAACTGGTCAGAACATGCAAGTTCAGCCTGCACGTGGGCTGCTTGTGGGAGAGTAACCAGAGTCCAGGCCTGAAAAGTGGGGCAGCGGGGGACAGGCGGACTAAGAAATGAGTTGTGTGTCCCACAAGGAAGAGACTTCAGGGGAGTGATGTCAACTTTGTTATTTAACAAAATCAGAAAGAATGAAAATGGCTCACATTCCTTGAGAGTGTCCTATAAGACAGACAGGGGCTAAATATTCACACACACGATCGCATTTTAGCTTCGCTACCATCTTATGAGGAAGGTACTGCTATTATCCCATTTTACAAGTGAGAAAGGGAGCAACCAGTTGGTTCGAGGTCCTACAGTTTACGAGTTACAGAGCTGGATCCCAAACCGAGGAACTGAGACTTCAGAGCCTGTGCTCTCAGCTGCCTTCTCACCAGCGCTGGGGCTGGAGGAAAGGAGACGTGAGGACCATGTTCACAGAGGTGGCAACGAAGACCAAGAGGTGGCAGCAAGAAAGAAGGCAGAGTCGCGGGTGACAGCCGGCTGTCTAAAGAGGCAGCGATTCCACTGACCAAGAGAACGAGTGGGACAGGCACAGAGAGCTGGGGAACGGAGAACTAGGGAAGGTGCTGTGGTCAAGGTCTCCTAGGAGACAAGAGAAGGAGCCAGTGGGCAGCCGGATATTTAGGTCTGGAACTAAGGAAAATAATCCGCTACGAAGGCACAGATCGGCCACAAGCAACATGTCTAAAGGCATGAGAGTGGCTGAATCTGTCTAGGGAGAGTCTAAAGAAGAAGAAGAGGAAATAGTGATGAATAGAAACCTAGAAAACCCCAACTATTCAGGAAAGAATCCATTGTCTTTTCTGTAAAAATAAAGAGATATATCCACCGTCTTTAGAAACCTACTTGGGAAACGGCTTCCTTTACAAGGCAGGTTGTCATTACTTTTGCAAAAAAAAAAAGTTGGTTCTGCAAAACCAACTCACTCTTTACCACACGTGAGGTTTTGAATTACACCCAGGTGGCATATTTCTGCTGAAGAGGATTAGCTAGTTAAACGGTGTATGTATTTAATAAATGACAACAGTACAGACAGTTTATCAGAGTTATCACCACATTTGCTTGGCCACGCTGAGCCCGTGTGGCTGATGTCAGTAATTCCACTCTGGGCACACACACTGCTTGCTGGCTTTGCATGGAAGCGCCGTTTGCTTACGGCACTCCCGGGACAAACTGATTTCTAGCCTTATTTATGTTCTCTCTTCAGCCTTCACCCTTCAGCCTAAAAAATTCTCACAGTACAGCTTACCTGCCTTCTCAGGAATCTGCACAAAAGGCCATTTCTCCAGTTTCTCTGTCTTGAAACCAAGGGAAAACTTCTCAGTGTTAACATGGAGCAAAAAGAGGGGAAAAAAAGCCTATTTGGTCCGCCCTCCCTGGCTGTTGCTACCTTGCAGTTTATGACACACAGAGAGAGGGAGGTCTGATGAAGTGAACGAGGCAGCCGGAGAGCTCCTCGATTCCCGTGGAAACCAGGAGCCTCTTGGTGCAGAAGGCTCTTCCTACTTTCCTGTGCGGTTCTTTTGTGTGACTTTGAGGGGCTCCTGAATGATTTCTAAACGTGCGCCTGCTGAGGCGAGCCGCACAGGGAGGGAGGAACCCAGCTAGCTGAGCGGTGCCAGAGGAAGCCAACGCGAACCTCGCAGTGCTGGAGCTGGCTCGACTCTTGCATGCAGTTTTTGAAGTCAGCAAAACAGAAAGCAAATTACTATCCTATTATGCTGGTGGGAGCTCAAGGAGAGGGGACTCTACACTGCCTTAATTACGATGAGAGATGCAACGAGTCACAGAACAACAAGGGTATCTCATGTGTGCACCCTGAAGACAAATGTAAGTTCTCGTGCTGCTATATTTTATGTTGCTGTGTAATTTTCTTTCTGATTTGAAATCATGCTTGGCCAAAATGTAATCGTTTCGATGAGAATTTCTAGTGTGGAAAGTTGTCTGCTAATCTTTACTTAAGACTTTTTTTCCCCCTTTTGTTAACTAAGCAACATAATATGAGCTAAAATTCCTGACAGCAGCTGTGGCAGTGCAGCCTAAGATTGACTGAGAACTATAACCCGAAGTACATCCAATTACTATGGGATTAACACTCGGTGTATTTTTAATTGACTTTCTTAATGTAGAACGCGTACATCCCCACTGTTTTGAATTGCATGCTATTTTAATATTGCTGTGGCTGAGCTACCAGTTAGAGACATAGCCGACAGAATGAGATATAGCTAAAATGAGATTCCCGGTAGTTACAAAACTTTTCTTCTTTGGCCAGGACCACATTTGTCTCCCCGAAAGCTCAAAACTCTGCAACCTCTATGCTAAAAGTGCATTCTGCTTTTTTGCCCTTGCTTTGGTGGAAAAAGAAATAAAACCAAAGAGTGGACTCTCCTAAAATTACAAAGGAAGGAAACACGAAGAGCCATCGCAGTTCTTTAACTCTCATTCTAATAATGGGAGACAAAAAGGCAGCCAGAGGAGCCCAGCACGTACAGCACCTTCAGTCTAATGGAGTGTGGGGACGTAAAGGTGAATGGTGAGCAGAGGCTGTAACTTGGGAGTCTTTCTATACCTCATCTGCTACAAACTCTGCTTAGAAATGGATATGCTTTGTGAAGAAAATACTTCTTTGAGCTCCACTACGAACTCCTTAATGCAATTAAATGATGACACCAGACTCTACAATGACTTTAACTCCGGAGAAGCTAACACTTCTGATGCATTTAACTGGACAGTAGACTCCGAAAATCGAACCAACCTTTCCTGTGAAGGGTGCCTCTCCCCACCGTGTTTCTCCTTACTTCATCTACAGGAAAAAAACTGGTCTGCTTTATTGACAGCTGTAGTGATTATTCTAACCATTGCTGGAAACATACTCGTCATCATGGCAGTGTCCCTAGAGAAAAAGCTGCAGAACGCCACCAACTATTTCCTGATGTCACTTGCCATAGCTGATATGCTGCTGGGTTTCCTTGTCATGCCCGTGTCCATGTTAACCATCCTGTATGGTGAGTGGCATTAGCCTCCCAGCTGTACCCACACCGGTAATAAAGAGCATGTGCATGTCATCAGCAGATGAGATGGGGTTCAGGAGACAAACTCTCAACAGAAGGCTTTCTCTATAGGCTGGAGTCTATTGTGATATGCTAGTTACTTAAATTTTACTCTTAAAATGAGATTTCACAAGAAAATCAGGCAACCTATTACCTGGGATCATTGGAGAGTTTGTGCGTTAAAACGTGTACATTTTTTTATGTATGAAATTATAAAGACCCCAATACCAAACAGTCATAAAGCAATAACTTACCTGTCATTCTGAATCCACTGAATTTTTGTTCCTTTATATTCCCAACCAAATATTCCAGCCTTCAGGACGAAACAGTTTTTTTTTTTTTTTGTCTTTGTCACCCAGTTTTCAGCACTTCTAATGGAGTGGTAAAACCTTCCCAATTACCTTGGAACATTTGCAGGGAGAACATTAGTGATGCAGGGTTTAATGTTAAAATATGCAGAGCCTCCATTAGAATAAATGAATTACTCCAGTTTTAATTGTTCCCTGCCCAGAGAAGCTAATTTGGAAATGTGCCTTTGAATTATACCCTCAACTCTTTAAAAATGCATATGCATCAAACTCCTCCAGACTGGTTCGGAGGAGGGTGGGAAACAACCGGGAAGAGATTAATCTTGCTTTCTTCTCAACAGAGTTTGAAACAGTCAAACCTCTCAGCAAGTCAGCAAACACTGGGACGGCTTCGGCGGGGAGCAGAATGTGATATTCTTTCCAAATCATGAGTAACACAGCCGGATTCCTCCTTAAAAGAGAGAGAATATTGAGACTGCTGACAAAGGCACATGAGCAGTCACCAAGAGCTTAGAAGCAGGTTATGAGAGCTATCTTTAAGACATTTTCTGTCCAAGTCTTAGAGGCTAAAATTAAAAAAAAAAAAAAAAATCGACCCAGCCCTGAAGAGTGTGAAGGAGGAAGGCAGCGCGCTGGGGAGAGCAGGCGCCCGATGATGGCACAGGGCTGATAATGACCATTCCACGTCCAGCCCTCGCTTGACCATTTAAATGCCACACCGCAATGATTTCATTAAATTCTCCTGTCATTTCCCAGACATCTGGGGAGGTTCTCGCTTCCTAACTCTTCCACCCCGCCCTCGGGGCAAACTCCAGCGGGAGACGGCGGGGGTGACTGAGCAGGAACCGCGGCAGGAGGGCGGGGGGACCCCGGCGCCACCGGCTCGGCGCGCACGGGCGCCCCCTGGCGGCGGCCGCTCGGCGCGCAGTCCGTTCCCACCGGAGTCCTGCCTGCCCCTCGCTGGGCTGGTCCTCCCGCCTCCCTGCGTCTCCCACAAGGAAATGCCCTCTGCTTATCCGCGCTGCCCGCGGAAGCCCGGACTAAGGCCCCGGCTGCCTCCTTGCAGAGAAACCCCCTCCGAGAGCCCACATCAGTTCCGAACAGGCAGAGCTAGGCTTCCCCCCTCAGGCGCTGCTGAAGGAAAAGCTTTCCTTTCAGCTGAAGCTCTTTGCAAATAATGCGAGTGAAAGTCTCTAAATTAGGCTTGTATCCTGCACCCTTCACTTGTCTAAATATCTCTGGTGGCATTTGGGTAGAGAGTGCGTTTGTATAGGGACAGTTTATTCAGCTTTGTGGATCTATAATGGGAAAAATGGCCTTTATAATTTTCCTTTTCACATGCAGGCAGATCTAACACCACTGCTAATCCTGTTAGCAAAACTAATTAATGTTTATGTAACCGTTTGATCCCCTCCAAAACAAACAAAAACAGAGCCCTTATGTCCATAAGGCATAGTCTGTCTTCCTAATAGAGCGAATGACCTCCAGTGCTTCTTGTATTGGAATGGTCTGGAGAGCTTTAAAAACACTTGGCGGTTAGGAGACCACCACCACCCCCTCTCCCCCAAAAGATGATAGTTTAATTGGGCTGGCTTGGCCTGGGCCGTCTATAAAGCTCTTCAGCTGATTCTAGCGTGCAGCCAGGGGTGAGAACCACTACCCTAAGCAGTGGTTCTCAAAGTGTGGTCCCTGGACCAGCAGCAGGAGCTTGCTGGGAATGGCAAATCCTGTGGCCTCCCAGCCTAACGGCATCAGAACTTCCGGTGGTGGGTCCAGCTGTGTGTGTGAACTGATGTGGGAGATTCTGGTACTCGCTGAAGTCTGAGAACTGTCACCCTGAAACAAAGCTCAAAGCAAGGACACACACTTTGTTCTTCACCATTGTCTTCAGTTTTCCCACACACATCCCAAATTTGAGTTTAACCCCCAAAATATTATCAGTTAGTAATTTTCCATTTTTACCAATAAAGATATATTCCCAATCTGGATTCTTAATCACCTAGTCATGTGCACTAATACCATTGATCGCCATCACTGTGTGGGACTGGATGGTTATAACAATAGCTAAGAGATGGGACTAACCTTAGGGATCTACCATCTGGAGAAAGGTACATGAATAAATCATAACAGGACAATGTGAGAGGTGCTCCAATAGCCCAAAACACAACACTTTTGACATAAATCATTTTTTAAAAGGGTTTTACTAAGAGGTAGGGGGAGAGAGAAAATCCCTAAAGAGAGACAATCCGAGTTCACCACGCCACACTGATGTAATTCCAGGCACTAGAAATTTTCAAACTTTGTGTCCAGCAGCCAATGCAATCTTATAGTAAAGTATATTTTCTATTAAGCTTTTTTTCAAATGTGAAAAGTAGCATGTGTCACCCTTTGCCACTACCTGTGCCTGTCGCAAAGATAGAAACTGTTGGCACAGGGCATAGTCCACATGTCCCAGGAGGCACAGGGCTGCTTACTGATGACATCCTTCTGCATCGCAGGGTACCGGTGGCCTCTGCCTAGCAAGCTCTGTGCGGTCTGGATTTACCTGGATGTGCTCTTCTCCACGGCCTCCATCATGCACCTGTGTGCCATCTCCCTGGACCGCTACGTCGCCATCCAGAATCCCATCCACCACAGTCGCTTCAATTCCAGAACTAAGGCATTTCTGAAAATAATTGCTGTTTGGACCATATCAGTAGGTAAGTGGGAGCATATTTGAAATGACAGTTCATGCTTTCTACAAAAGACTTGTTCTGTTTTGTTGCACGGAAACCTGACATCCTAAATCCATTTATTGTCTCATGTCGTATAAGATATGTTACAACATAGTAATCATCACATTCGCATCAGGAAAAAAAAAATCTGTTTATGTCACTGGCTGACAACATAAATTTGTATTGCTTTGCACAGGTAAGAATATAAACACCAGTAGAGCCAAAGTCAGGAATAACTGTGCTGTTTTCCCCGTTTCTCACTTTCAAGTTCACTACTCTAGATTTTGGGTTTCCCAGAGACCTCACCTTTTATAATCACTGGACTTGTGGCCAATATGAGGACACACACCATCTTACTAGAGAACAAAAAGCCTTTAGGGTCTGGAGAAAGGTACCGGGCACTGGAACTCAGGGGGAGAGGGTGAAGCCATAAAAAAGTGGCGTAACTTGCTTATGGACAAGGCTTTTTAGACTGCCCAGTGCCTCTGAAGCCCTTCCTCCTGTTATGACTCCACACACCGAAGGATTTCAGTTCACTTCCGTTAGTTTGATGACACACATTCGTCTCTCGCCAGTATTGATCTTCTGTCACACACCTAACAGTCAGAAAAGCCCAGATAATGGAAGCTATGGGGGCAGCTCCCAGGCAGAGAAGTCAATTGTGCCTGTCAACCTCAGCCCCCAGTTGAGCTTCTTAATAGCACCAGTAGCGAGGGCTAACAGTTTCTGAACACCAACTACAGACCCAGTGGCGTACAATGCACCTTAAAGAAAATCAGCTGCAGAGAAGTAAGTTACACAGGCTGACATCACTCATAACCAGAAGCCAATATGAGTCAATCAGACTCCAAAGTCCCTCCTCTTTCTACTCCCCAAAAGACAGTCGGACTCTGGCTCTACCTGGCTATGACCACAGGACGAAGGCAGGCTGGGATGGCTGTGGTCGCCATTCATCCATTTGGCTTACAAACTTTTAATGCGTATCTACTATGTACTTGACACTGGATATACTAAAATGAATAAGGTATGCATTCAACGATTCCTCACAGTGGTTAGGAGAAGGCAGATAAGACAACCTATCCGAAAAACAAGTTACATAGGATCGATGCTAGAAATCTTTGAGATGTGTGTCCCAAGGAGGGAGCTGGTGGGAAATATAAAAAAGAAAAAGTCAGTTCTAATGAAGGACTGACAGTGGCTCAACACAAACATTCTGAATTTTCCTCTAGTGTTTGTTTCTATTGGTATTGTTGCTGCTTTGAGTTTGGTTTTCGCTTGTTTGCTTTTCCTGCTTTTTTTTTTTTTAATTTAGATCCTTAGCCTAGCTGGAATTTATTTTTTTATATGTTCTAGCTTGTTTTCTTCTACCGATGATTAAAGCCTGTTAAGCATCTATTGATATAGTTTTTGCCCTTTACTGGTATATTAAGTTTTCTTGATAAATTTCCAAATATGAAACTGCCCTTACATTCCTGGAATATCAAAGATGGATGAGAAAGTTAGTTGCTTTATTATTATTACAAGATTTCTTTTTCCAGCTTTATCAAATGATTTTTAGGAGTTTCTATTATTTCCCTAAGGTTTTGAACTATTTAAGTAGGAATTGTATATTTCTGAAAGGTTATGTGGAACTTAGTGTTAAATCTCTCTTATTCTGGGGCCTTTTTAAATGGTATTTTAAATTGCATCTCTAACCTCTTCAATAGTTATTCCGTTTCCATTTTCTACCTCTTTTTGGGTTATTAGCTGCATACAAATGTTATATTTTATAGTGATTCATTAATCATTATGAAATGTCGCATTTTATATCTAGCCATGATTCTTGCCTTAAAATCTACTTCATCTAATATTAGATTAGATGAAGTAGATACTCTGGCTAGTAAAACTAGCTCTGCCAGTTTTCTTTTGATTATCTTGGGGTATTTTTGGATATATCTTTTCCATCCTATTACTTTCAAACTTTTTGTTACTTTATATTTCAAGTGTTTTGTCTATACAGAGCGTATAAAATTTTGTTTTTACCTAGTCAATCTTTGTCTTTTAATTAGAGTAGTCCTTTTACGTATAACGTAACTCAGGTGTGTTTGGGTTTATGTCTGTTCTCTTACACTTTGCTTTCTGTTGTCCCATTTGTTCTACATTCCAGGTTCTTGCTATTCTTTTCTTCTTTTGGACTAAGAATTAACTCATCATTTCCCTTTATAAGCGTTTTAGTTATCCATTCTTTTAAATTATTTTAGTGATTACATTTCCTTTACAAATTATTAGTCTAAAACAAATTATTACTTATACTTCTTAGATGATGCAAAAACTTTAGAACATTTTAACTTCACTTACCTCTGTTGTCTTTTGTGTTACTTTTTTTTTGTATTTTCTATGTATCTTTTTAAAACTGGTAAGACATCATCATAACTATTCACTCAGTGTTTATTCCCACCTATTATCCCTTTCTGTTGATGTTACTGCTTTCTTCATTTCCATGATTTTGCCTGGGTTCATATTCTTTTTTCCTGAAGAATTCGCTTTAGAATGTCATGTAATAAATGTGTCCAAAAAAATTGTGCTTCAGAATTTTTTCTTTGTCTTTGTATTTGAGCAGTTTTACTATGACATGCTTAGGTGTGTGTTAGTTTTGTTTTTGTCCTGCATGGAGTTTGTATTGATTCTTAAACTTGTGACTCAGCATCTTTTACACTCTGGGAGGCCAAGGTGGGAGGATCACTTGAGGTCAGGAGTTCAAGACCAGCCTGGGCAAGACTGCGACGCCCGTCTCTATTAAAAATAGAAAAAATTATCCAGGCAACTAAAAATAGAAACAAAAAAATTAGCAGGGCATGGTGGCAAGCACCTGGAGTCCTAGCTACTTGGGAGGTGGAGGCAGGAGGATCGCTTGAGCCCTGGAGTTTGAGGTTGCTGCGAGCTAGGCTGATGCCACGGCACTCACTCTAGGCCAGGCAACAAAGTGAGACTCAGTCTTAAAAAAAAAAAAAAAAATACAAAACAAAACATCTTTGTCACTCTGAGAAAACTCACCATTATTTTTAGTGTTTTAAATGTTGCTTCTGCCCCCATTTTCTCTCTCCCTCACTTCTGAGATTCCAATTTCATGTATAGTAGACCTTTACTCATGTTTCTTCTGACGTAAACACTTTTCTACATTTTCTACCTTTTCTCTCTTCTTGCTTTAGTCTGGATAGTTTTACTGGGTTGTCTTCTTCTAGATTATTAATTCTCTCATCAGCTACTTCTAACCTGCTGCTACACCCATCTGTTGTATTCTTAATTTTATTTACTATATGTTTATTTCTAGATTTTTCCATTTGATTCTTTTTTTATAGATTCCGGATTTCTATTTTCTTAAATATTGCTCACAAGTAACTGGATATACGAATTACCTGGGGATTTCTATTTTCTAGGTTGTGTC
The DNA here is from genome assembly GCA_963574885.1 of Lepilemur ruficaudatus. Lineage (NCBI taxonomy): Eukaryota > Metazoa > Chordata > Mammalia > Primates > Lepilemuridae > Lepilemur > Lepilemur ruficaudatus. Next base: position 28,330 of record CAUYRT010070823.1, read on the forward strand.
TTTTTTCATCTTGATTCTGTCCATTGGCATGCCTGGTAAGATTTTTATTATAATTGAGTACTGGACAGTGTGTAAGAAAATTTGCGGATGTTCTGTTGCTGTTATCTTTCTCTGCAGAGGAGTCCTTTAGCTTTGGCAGGCAATTAGAGGAAGCACAGGTCCCCTTAATCCAATCAGGGATTGAGTTTCTTTAAGGCAGGATTTGTAAAACTGGTCTATTTCTAGGGTATCCTTGCACGTAGGGTGTATTTCTTCATTATCCCAGATGAAAGGCTGATGTGCACTCCATTTTGAAGAGCTAGAACTCCAATTATATATCCTCTGCACCATAATACCACTGCTGAATCTCTTTAGCTACTCAGCCTCTCAGTTGGTTCCTCTGACAAACCAGTGAATGCTCCTCCCTTCACTCCAAAATCTTGAATCCTCCAATCCTGGCTTTCTTGGTAACCTAACACCATTTTTGTTTTGTTTTTCTTTTTGTTTTTTATAGCATTTTCAAAATTTCAAAATATTAGGGGGTTACAAATGTTTTTGTTACATGGATAGCTTCTATAAGGCCCTGGAAACAGGTTTGAGAATTTAAATTCTGCTTTATTGGATACTAATATTACCACGTCTCCTTCTTTTTGTTTGAATTTCTCCAGTGTATCTTTTTTATCTCTTCATTTTTAATATATTTTTATTCCTTTGCTTTATGTGTATTTTTATAAGTAATTTATAAATAGATTTTATTTTTTAACGAAATCTGACAGTCTTTGCCTTTTGATACTGAAATTCAGCCTGCCCACACTTAATGTGACAATCAAAAGACTCAGTTTTATTTCTTCCATTTCATATGTACCAATTTTTTATAATAGTTCATCTTTTTTTCCCCATGTAATATGTTAATGACTTGCATAGCATCTTTATTTCCTTCACCCCATCCCAGTTAGTTTAAATTTCTACTGGGCTCTTCCATTTATCTCATGATTACAATCTCATCCCGAATAATTATTGCATTGATATTTCTATTAATTGATCTAAAATAAATAGCAACCCCACTAAGTTATAATATTTCCTCATTTACCCTGAGTCCCAATTCATAGGCTTTTCCATAATTTTTAAATAAACCTAGTGGTAGGGTAAATTTTTTAAAGCAAGTCAAAAATACAGAAACCATAAATAGAAACATAGACATAGCCAATTATATGAAAAATAATAAGTTTCATGTGGCTAAAACCAATATAAGCAAAGTCAAAGTTAAAATATGTGTAATGTATTTGAATGACAGACCAAGGTTAATATCCTTAAGACACAGAGAGCACCTACATTTTTATTTTTTTTTTAAAAAAAAAAGGACAAATAATCTAATAGGGATAGAAATAGGGAAACTAAAGAGCAGGAAATTTACAGAAATGTAACTTTAAATGAACAGTAAAGCTCGTGAAAAAAATGCTCAGCCTCTTTAACAGTCCATGGAAATATAATTTAAAACAACAATATACTATCATATTTCACCCAACCAATTGGCAAAATAAAATGAGTGAAAACACCCAATGCTATTCTGGATATGAAAACCACGCGTCCTCTCAAATCCTGCTTGTACGAATGTGAATTGTTTGTTCTTGGACAATCTAGCAAAAGCTAAAAAATTTCACCTGCCAATCCCTCTTGAGAGAATCTATTCTATAGAAAAACAAAAATACATGTAAGAATCTTTAAGGCAGCAATATTTTTTGGAATGGCAGAAAAGTGGAAAGGTTGGGTTATGTTTGGAAATACTAGTTTTATCCAAATCACAGAATATATTGAAAGTCTTAAAAATGTGTAGTTGGAGCTACAGTTGCCCCCCATTGTTGATGGTTTTGCTTTCCACGGTTTCAGTTATCCGAGGCAACCGCGGTCTGAAAATATTAAATGGAAAATTCAAGAAATAAATAATTCCTAGGTTTTAAATTGCCCCCCATTCTGAGTAGCGTGGTGAAATCTCAGGCTGTCCAGCTCCGTCCCTCGGGGATGTGAGTCCTCCCTTTCTCCACACCATCCATGCTGCCTGCCCACTCGTGAGTCACTCGGTAACCCTCCCGGTTATCACAGCCAGAGTATTGCAGTTCTTACGTTCAGATAACCCTGATTTTACTTAATACTGTACTAATAATGACTGAATTATTAGTTATTGTGACTCTCTTACTGTGCCTAATTTATAAATTAAACTTCATCATGGGTATGCATGTGTTGGGGAAAACAGCATATATTGGGCTCAGTACTGTCATCAGTTTCAGGCACCCTTTGAGTGTCTTGGAACATATCCTCCATGGATAAGGGGTGACTACTGCATTTGACTTCAAGTGGAGGAATGTCCATGATGTTGAATGCAAAAAGCAAGTTGTCAGGTGATATGCATGGTATGAGCCTATTCTGGTAAAAATAACAATAATAATTGTTATAATACATCGAGATATGTATGTATTAGCACTGAGAAACTATCAAAAATATTTCATACTTACCAAGAAAATGAATAGAAAGAAGAACAGGATTGTTATCTTTTCCATTATACATTTCTGTATAGTTTTATTTGTCACAAATATTATTATTCCAAAGTTTTTTGGATACCCCAGAATGAGACTGTTATACTTGCATCATGGGTCATAGAGGGCTTCCTGGAGGAGTAGGCCATCCTCCAAGGCTTGCTAGGATCTAACAAATTGCGACCTTGGTAATCATGTCACAAATTATTCAAGTTTTCCGCCACCAGGTATCCCTGAGATTTGCCACTGCTTTCCCCTTGCTTACTGCCACCAATGTGGTCACTTTGCTGCTTGCCAAGTCTTCCATCTAATTCTGGGAAAATAAAAATAATTACAAATCAATTGTGTTTTCTATTTGTGAGCTTCTTTAAGTGAAGCAGCAATGACAAAGGATTGAAACATTAGATTAAGAATGATCCTGGGATTCTGTGTGGATTTCGTTTTCCCTTTATATACCGAATTCCCGTGATCAGAGGTAACCGTGGCTTCACTGCAACCTACAGAATGAACAAACCCTTTCCTCATGATGGATTCTCTTCTAATATTGCATTAGCAATATGAGGACAGAAAATAGATGCTCTTTATTTCCTGACTGTCTTTAGCAAAGGTATAAATCAGACAGAAAAAGTGAAAATGACTATTTTTCACACTGTCACATTCTGACAGGCAACGACACCACTTTAAATTCTTTTTCCAGAAATATTATTTCATTTCAGAAATGTATTTGCAGTTCATAGGGTAGTTTTGTTTTTTTCCCCCTCAAGAATAAACATGACCACATCCTTTCTGCACTGTTATTTTTATAATAGGAAAAGCAAGCTGTGGGACATTTATTTGGGACCTTTCCTCTCACAAGCTGTGACACAATGCATAAAATCCTAAACTGAAAGCTTAGGACACTTGCCTTTATGCAGGACAAATACCTACCTTCCCAGACACCTTTAAAGGGCAGTGAAAATTATATGTCTCACTGTAGTTTTAATTTGTACTTATTTTATTATATAGGATTTTTAGCATCTTTTCATGTTTATAAGCAAATTTATATTTTGTTTTCTATCATTGGCTGATCATAGTTTTTCCTCTAGAACTTGGTTATTATCAGAAAAAGCCTGGCTTCACACTGTCGGATTTGAATCCTTCCTCTGTCCCTTATAAACGATGTGACCTTGGGAAAGTCATTTAACCTTAATCTCAGGTTCCTGGTAATAAAATGGAGGAAATAGTACCTGTATAATGACGTTATTTTAAGGATTAAGTAGGTAAATGTAATGTTTGTCATATAATAAGTGTTATATAAGTTTTCAACGTTATGTGAACTCTTTCTGTAAAGTTCCTGGTTTTTTCCTAACAGATAAATTAGGAAATTGGCTCTTTGTGTCATTTGCAATTTATCTATGTATTTGCAATTTATCTATTTGTATTCCCAACTTGTCACTTGTCACTTGACATTGCTTATATTGTTTTTTCCACATGGGATTTTTTTATTTTTATATAATCTCATTTATATTTTTTCTCTTATGGCTTCTTAATTTTAAGTTATTACCAAAATATGCCTTTCCCACTACAAAGTTACAAAGAAATTCTCCCATATCTTCTCCCATTACTTTTGTGGTTTTGTTTTATACATTTAAGTCTTTGAACCATTCAGAATTTAACCTGTGATCTGATTCTATCTTTTTCTGCATGGGACCACCGTTTATTTCCCTGTTGATTTTCCATGCCACCTTACTGAATTCCCATGTATTTCTTACTGATCAGTCTGTTCATTAACTTAAAGCAAACTTTTAATTATTGAGGTTGTATATTGTTTTTATTGTCTTAGATCTGATACTTCCTCATTCTTTTTTTCAGACTTCTGACCACTTTCACTTGCTTATTTATGAGATTTAGAAATCAGTTTCTATCTAGTTTCCCAAAAACACTTCTATTTTTATTTGGAACTGCATATAACTTTATAAATCAACTTTCTAGATCTTTTGGCTGGCATACTTTTATAAATTTTTTGGTCTGGTTTTTCTATTTTTTTTTTAAGTATTTGTGTGCAACCTCAAATTCTATATGAAATGAAGGGACTATATAAACAAATATAACTGCATAAAACCTAAGCATTTAGGTTTTATAAAATTACATATTTATTTAGGTCCAAGAGGAATGATAGTGAAACATGTTTAATTTTTCTATCATATATCCTCTGAAAAAATGTTTGAAAAAATAAAAAATAAATCAACTGAATAAAACAGGCTTGAAACAGATGGTGTTCTGTCAGCCTTTATGCTGGAGGACATTCCCAGCTCCACTGCCTGAAATAAAATATCTGAGGAACCCACTAGGGATTGTGTCTTCTGGGACCCTCTAAGTTTATTCCTGACTCCCTTACAGCCATGAATCAGCCTGAGAAGTAGATTTCATACACTCTTCGGGCCAACAGGGCAGAAGGACTTTTGGGTTCCCTTTCTTGCTCCCACTCCTGGAAGGTCACATTGTAGGCCAGCACCTGATAGAATATGAAAGGAGACTTGTGAACATCAGTCTAACTTTCCCTTCCCTTGGTGTCTCCATCCTCCCTATCCAACCTGAAGGTACAGAGTAGAATTGCCTCCATTTCCTGAGTCTGTGTTTATGTCTCTGGCATAACCCAGAGGTCAAGGGGACCGCTCTGGACACTGCCCCGGCCTGCAGACATATGGACTGGTATCGAAGAGCAGAGATGCTCACAGCCTTGCTGTGAGAGGGCACTGTCTGTCCCTAGAGTATTTTAGCACCAGAGAGCCACCAAATGCCCAGCCATGCTGTCATGCCTTGAAACAAAGTCTCTACAAGGCCACCACTTGGTCCACCCCCTCTCTTATCCCTGAGCGCAGTGATCCTTCCCCTGCTCTGCCATGGATGCAGGACAATTTAGGGACATCTTGCCTGGCCAGTTCTTCTCATGCTAACACAATATGGTAAAAGACATCACAGAAAGCATAGGCTCTTGAAGGACACATCCTTGGTTGTCCTTCAGGACACTAGCCCATGGGTAAGAGGCCCTTTAATGATTCTGGAAGCTCAGAGCCTGCCAGTGTGGCAGCTGACTTCTCTCTGCATGGCGTATGGGAAAACATGCTCCATAAGGCAGCGCTTAGTAACATACACGGTCCATGGCCACTGGAAACTGGTGAGAAACATTAAGAAATGATGAAGTGATGAAAAAATGCTTTATCCTTCCTTTGTCTGTTGGTTTGGCCTGGCTTACGAGCTATGAATTTCTCTGCTCTTTTGCTTGTTGTTCTTTCTAACACAAGGAGGGACAGGGACTTTTGTTGCTTCTGTTTCTGGCTGTTAAAAGCAGAGGAATAACATCCATATGCTACCCCTTCATGCTCACCTCCTGCCTTTGGACTGTATCAGGAACCTGTAGATTCTTGAGGCTTCCACTTCCTGTAGATCTATCAGAAGCTAGGTATCTTCATCAAACCAGAAGCTAAGGTGCATGATCTGATCGATTTGTTATCACCAGTACCCTTTGTGTCCTAGGACCCTGCTCCTTCTTTGACCTAAGGAAATCCCAACCCCGGGTGGCTATGACAACCAGCCTTTGCTGTTGCTGCACTCAGGTAGCTAAAAGCTGCTGGAGAAAGTCCCTCACCATGAGCTGGGCAGCACTACCTATCTGAGGTTTCCAACCTCAGCTAAATCCTCATCATCACTGCCAATCCTTTGATTTTGTTCTTGGTGGATTTTTTTCAAATCTTGTTCCTATTTGGGTCCTCTTCATGGTCTTGGATTGCCACCCTCTAAGCAGATAACCTTGTCTCATTCTCTAAGAAAAGGCCTTCAAGTGTAATTCCCTTTCTTTTTCTACTTCCACTTTCCCACTTGTACCCATGTCCTTCTGTACTTCCTATTTCTCCCTCCTGTCCTTCCCAAAAGAATTTGACTCCTCTCCATCCATCCTTTCCAACTGATGTTAATTTCCCCCCAAGATTCTACCCTTGATTTTTCCATTTTGTCATCTCTCATTTATGCCTCAAAGCACCATTGGTTGCCATGTCCTTCCCTGTTCTTGTCACGGTCACCAAGGCCTTCCAGATTTCCAGTTGAATCCAAAAGACTTTATTTCTATTTCAATAATGTACTCAAGTAATCCGTGAATACATTCTCAATGTGAAAGAGTCGAACAGCTCGGGACCACAGAGAATACAAAGTGAAGTTATCCTCCCTCCCTCCCCGGACTTCTAGACCAGCACCCACAGTCATTGCGTTAACCTTGAACTGTGCAGCTGTCCCCGGGTGCAGAGCAAAGGAGGAGAGGCGGATTGCCAAGCAACGCTCCGTCAGACGTCAGGCCTTCGAGAATGCCCCTGCATCCCCTCCACTTGTGTATCCTTTCATTCTATGTTTGCATTTCAAGCAGTTCCCTCAAAACCCTGACATTTGCTGCAGGGTTTTTTTTCTATTTGTTTTGGTCTTTTCTTCAAGTTCTGTTTCCCGCTAAAGCAGATCCCATCTGCTGTCTGTCTCCCAGAGATTCCTCCATCATTTTTGAAATACTAATGGAATGACATTTTTCTTGTCATGGGTTATGATTTGTTCCGGTTAATTCTTTTCATCTTTTTTTATCATGAAATGGGATTTTAGGAGTGAGGTAGTAGAAACCAATGCTCAGATACTATCTTGATCCACACACACACAAAATGTGTATATATACACATATACACACACATATGCACACACTCTTTATCTCTTGTTCTTCTTTTATCTGTTTATTTAATTCTGTGGCTTGATCTCTCTTCATTCCCTGATCTTTCTCTGCTGCTTTTGTACACTCCTTTTCCTTTTCTCCCTTAAATGGTAGCATCCTCCGGAGATCCATTCTCTACCTTCTTGCTTTTTATTCTCCTTGCTCTTGCTGGGTCCTTTCCATTTCCTTGAATTCAGCTATTAGTAGAACACAGATGAATTGTCCATCTGCATCCTTGCCCACAGCGCTTCCAGGGCTCAGACCCCTGCATCCAACTACCCAAGGGACACCTCTACCCAGAAGTCCCACACAAAGCTCAGTCTTCTCAGATCAGAAGCGGTACTCATTGTCTGCCCACTTCTTCTCCTGAAGCCCCTGTCTCAGAATGTAGCATTAACATCTACTCAGTCTTTAGACACGCAGGATTCTTCTCCTCCACATCCAGACAGTTGAGTGGTCCTTCATTTTCACTCGCTCACTGTTTCCTAAATAGTTCATCTCCTTCCATTCAGCCCTCCTCCTCTCTCTCCTGCACTGCTACAAACATTTCCGTGTCCACAGCTTTGTTGCTCTTATTCTCTACCTTCCCACTGAAGTAAACCCTTTGAAATACAGGTTAAACCATATCACTTTCCTGATTGAAGCCTTTGAATGCCTCTCTATTGCCAGTAAAGTACAGATCCTTAAAGGAAAGGTATGGTGCCCATAGATACGGCCCCTGCCCACACCCCTACTACATCCCCTACAATCCTTTGCCTTATTCTTTATTCTTTGCCTTGCCTTTATTCTTTGCCTTGCCTTTATTCTCCAGTGACAATGAATTGCCTATCATTGCCATGTCCTCTCACACCTACACCTTCATTTTTTAATCTTTTGCTTGAAATGCTCTCCCATCCCCTTGCCTAGATAACTTCTACTTTCTTTTGGTTTTGACATCCCCTCCTCCAGGAAGCCTTCTGCACTTCTCCCTTCTCTCCAGGGCTTAGGTACCTGCCCTAGTTTGATTCTTCCATAACCCTTCCATATATCTTCCATATATCTATATTTTCACATATTCAATTATATTATAATTATCTGTTTATTTCCCAACTTTAGAGAGCAAGGAGTGGAAAGCAAAATGAAACAAAAAAAAATGTACCTCATCTTAAGCCTAAATTGCATAATAGAAAATGCCTACCCAGGGATGCATGCATGCAAAAATTAATTTCTGGAGTCTGACATGGAAGGCACCTTTAAAAGAAATGTTTATTTCCTTGTGCTCTTGGTTTCAAAAGCTATTTTTAGATTGCTTTCCCCATACAATACTTTAAATGAAAGCCTAACATTTATACACGATAAGCTACTTTTATTTTTCTACTTTAATACCAAACATGTTGCAATTATTATAAATGCCTAATTAGTTAGGTCTGGAAAAAAGAGCTGTTGACGTATTTTGTTTTGAGTTTTTCTCTCCCACAGCTGGTGAGCTTTAGTTTCAGATTTCAAGATTTCTTTGGAAAGTGTGAAAGAATCATTCTCTTCTGAGTTTTCTCAGGTCAGAATACATGTACCATCTCTGGGCAGGTTTTGTTTTGTTTTGTTTCCTTTAAATTGGTTGCTGGAGGCCTCATGGGTCTGACAGGTAGGATCTCACTATAGTGGCTACTTACTTGTTAGTGGAGTCTCCACATTCCAGTCCAGGTATGCACTTTGCAAGCCTAGATTACTATTCTTTTTCCCTCATCTAAGCATGATCACACTCTGGGAAGTTGACTTATATGACTCAAATTCCAATAAACTCACTTATTTAAAATGTAAGTACCAGATACCCATTTTCTTGGATCCATTCACCTGCATAGGACATGCCTTCCTGATAGCGGAATTCTCTTGGATGGTCATATTTATATTTATAGCAATGCCAAGTTAGTGAGGGTCCATGGGCCAAGCATATGGGGGACACAGTGAAGATCAAGTGAACATAAGAGCATCTAGCAGAGGGCTTGACGTGTACATTCTCCTAAACCTTTTAAAATATGAATCAAAATACAAGCATTGCAGCAAATAGCTTACAATCTAATGGTGAAACAGCTAGATGTAACAGAAAGCAGAGTTAGCCATTGTAATAAAATGCAGAGATCTCTGACAGGGCTGAGGATCAGAGCAGGCTGTGTGAAGAGAAAGATGTTGCAGGTGAACCTTGAAGGATGGGCAGAATTTCAATAGCAGAAATGCAGAATGGGCCAGAACTTTCCAAGAAGTGAGAATAATATGGGGAAAAGGAATTATGATATAGCTTGATAAGCAAAAGATTGAGATATATGAACTTTCTTAGATGTTCTTTAAATGATATTTTGTGATTCTGTAACAGTGATGAACAACCCTTTTCCACTCTAGGGATATTTGTGATTAGATGAGCAAGACCAGTTGTCTAAAAATCAGAACACCTTTGTCCTGGAAAGAATGCTGAGGATTTCTTAGTTGTTGGACTCATCTTTTTCAGTATCTCTTTTTAGTCATCAAAATAGTCTGTTATAACATATATTAATGCTACGGTTCTGAGATTAGCACTTGCTTACACTGGTGGTGCTGTAGGTTAGTATTTGTTTGATGACTTTCGGAGAGGCACTTTGAAATCTTGTATGAACAGAGAGATATGTTTTTATCAGAAACATTTTCAAACCTTTCTTCTGAAAAATGACTTCAGGAAGATTTCTGCAGATGAACATTTTCATCTGTTTTATGATGATGCTTGTTGGTTTTCATTTCAGAAGGTGGCATTTTTCTGACCTTCCCCTGCATTCTCTGGTCCCAACTTAGGGGTCTGCAATGACTTTTGTTTTAATGATAAGGAGTTGAGAAACATGAATTCTACTGGCACTGTAAAAAGTGGTATCTTCAAAGTCAATTATCCACTCTGTCCTTTTTTTTATTAAATTATTAATAGCTAATTTCAAGAGTTAGGACCGTTGGCTGTGGTGAGATGTGGAGATGAACGGAATTTTTTTTGCTCAATTTATATTAGAATGTGCCCGTAAGAACCATTAGGGAAACAATCATTAATGCTTGCCACTTTTACCTTTTTAAGTCTTTGAAAATGAAAGTTGATTTATGTTCTACATTTCCCTGTTTTCCATAGGGTAGATTCGTCATGATTCTTTTTCATATTCCTAACATTT